>PVKA01010456.1:0-64364 GCA_004027165.1 Ctenomys sociabilis
GTGCTGTAGAAGGACTATGCAGGGCACAGTGTTCTAAAGGGCTGTAAAACTTCAAACCACACTACACCTGAGGGATGCCTTTGTTTTTGGATGCAGAAATCTTTTATTTTTTATTTTTGGTTTATTGAAGTGCAAATATCAATGAGATAGTTTTAAGATACCTTGACAAGATGGATTCAATAAATTAATACATTGCAAAAAAAAAAAAAAAAAAAAATAATTAATACATTGCATATTGTTGTCTTCTTAGTGGTTATTCACAAAACAAGATGCAGACATGATACCCTGTTCAAACACTATTAGTACAAATCTTTCTTATTGAATTAGGAGAAAGTAGCTGTATATCTATCTTAACTATTTTGTATATACAGATACAAAATGGTCCTTCATTTATATCCCCTTTTTTTGTTGAGTTTTGTCAGAGATGGGTATTCCATTGCCATTTAAATATTGTGGGTGTGTGAATCCAGCAAAATAATCCAATATAGTCCACTAATCCATAATAGTATTGGATTATCTGTAGGACTGGCAATGTCAGAAGTTGTTGACTTGAGCCTTCTATAGCTCAGCATATTAATATAGCTTTACTTTTTATATCTCACTTTTAGACTTTTCAAAATAAAGCAAGACCTATATAACAAGAAATGTAACTTTTGTATCTGACAAGGTCAGTCAAATCCCCTCAGGATTTTCCCTGAAGCCCTATATCGCAGTTTGTAGATTCTTTGTCAGTGTCAGCCATGTGGATGAGTTACGGCCGTTGCTTGGTCAATTTTCTGTCTGTGAAAGCCTGAGAGAAAGTTTTCTCTCCAAGTAACTCTCTTTAGGCACACTCTACATTGTCAGTCACTTTCCTCTGTGGCCCCATAATCTCCTTGATCAGAAAATTTGGGACATAACTGAGTTACATGATGTTACAGTACAAGTTCTCCTATGTCGCGAATCTTCACTGACCTTGAAAGGCTAGGGTCAAAATGTTGGCCGTCCTTGCAGCCCTTCTTTTTCTCTAATTTTTTAGTTTGCAGACTTGAGTTGTTAACCCTCCAGAAGAGAAACTTAATGATATTATTACCCTATAACATAAGCAGTTGAGCTTAACCTCATCATTTGTCTGAATATCAAACATCTTAGACATAACATGGAGCAGGTATTTTCCATCAAGTATTGATATGTTAAACTTTAGGTCCCTACAGAATGTGAAGAAAAAAAGAAAAAACATTTTTTAAAAATAGGAATAAACAATTACATATTTTACTCAGAAATTTAGAAATCTAACCATATACAACATTAGTATAGGACAGTCCTATACATTTTTTTCTTATCTCTTGTTTTCATTTATTACCCTTTTTTTAAAACAAGCATTTACTTGACAGACAGTATAGCAATAATTAATATGACATGACAAGCAGTATGTATTTAGAAGATCAGAATGACAGGCATTCCAAACATGACCTCTAAGGGCATTTTCTAATGTCCACTTGATGCCAGAAAAGGGAAAATGCTCTGATGTGTGACTTGCAAGAGCAATTACATAAAACTCATAATAATTAAGTGGGAATTATAACTGGCACTGTCTAACTGCTAATTGTAGAGAATGTGGTGAAGATGAAATTGCTGCACTGTTAAGGAGATGAACTCTGAGGTAATATATATCACATAATTATTCTATATAATAAGTACCTCTCAGATATTATTCATTAATCTGTCTTTTTCACTTAATTCTTACAACACTGTGAAGTAGCTATTATACCCACTTTACTAAATGGAACATGAACTCACAGAGTCACTTACTAAGGATCAAACAGTTCAATAGATAGAACTTTCCTAGGGCTAAGGTCTACTTTTTCTCTAGCAGTGAGATGACTGTTAACAGAAGTAGTGCCTATTTGGGAAAAACTATAATGTTGAAGAAAAATCAGAAGAGTGAAATTAATATGTGTTTGGAGCAGAATAATGGTGGACAATCACTGTGGTTTCAGTGATGGGTTAAATATAATCATGTAAAATAGATATATATATATGTAATCATGCACTTTCTATTTCTAGTTTTTAATATTTTTATTTTGTGGTATCACTGTATACTGACTAGATTTGTTAACTCCAGAGACTGTGGCTCTAGGTCCATTTCTGTCAATAAGCTAACAAAGAGCTTTGTACTTAATGTCTTATATATCACCCCTCAGTCACATTCCATCTTTAAATTAAAAGAATGTAGGGAATCACTTTAGCAGCAAGGCTACAGAGAGTCCAAAGATCACTTCTGTTCACTTGCCCTTGAATTAGCTCTCTTGATTTTCTTTCCTTCAGGAACATTAAAATTATTTTAAAGTAAGCTTTGAAGTTACTTGATCAAAGATAAATACAATCAAATCAAATAAAAAGAAATTTTATTTAATCTCTCTCTCTCTCTCTCTCTCTTAGAGAGAGAGAGAGAGAGAGAGAGAGAGCAAGTTATTATAAGTTAAAAATAGTTGATCCAAGCTGGAAATCCACAGCACAATGCACTTTGGACAATGGGATGAGAAAAAGTGGCAGGTTCCAACAATGATACTATATTATGTTACTTAACTTGAATGTTAAGAGAAATACACAAAATTTTCTGTGATGGGTACTATTTGTGAAATTTAACTCTGTTAACTTCTTTATTTAATGTCTAGTTAGTTTTTACACCAGAAATAATGAGCCACAGCACCATGATGATATTGCTTTAATACGCTGTTTGTTTCTTCTTCCCTTGTGATTTTCTTTTAATTTTATTGGTACAGTTTGCAGGTCATGCAGCTTACAGTTGCTTTGGGGAATGGGTTCATATGCATGCCACATCTTGCTTTTTTTATCCTTTCCCCTTTCCCTCCTCCTCCTCCTCTCTCCCTCCTTCTCCAGTTCTCCTGTTTCTTTTTACCTTGTGATAGCAAGTTGCTTTCTCAGATGCCTGAAAAATGTGATGAAAAAGAAATTCTTCCTTGACAATGTGATACAGATATGGTACAGATCAATTTAAAAATCTAGCAAATGTTTGAGCTTTCTATAATCAGTTAAATATATTTAATCAAGCAAGTCAATTTTAAGGTAGGAAAAATAAACACCATTTAGGTTTAATTTATTCAGCAGTTATCAGGAACTGCAGAGTCTGAGATTTCACCCTACTTACAGCTAGAAAGTGTATGCCTGCTCTCTCAGATGCTGGCAAAGGACACAGAACTCTAAGATCAGAGACAAAGGACTTCATTGTGTCACAAGCAGTAGCCAGAGTATCAGCATAAATCTCACTGCAGTCCCCATGTCACCCCCAACTCCCATAAAAGTGAGATCTATCATAAATGATATATTAGTTTGCTAGGATTACCATAAAAATCAAAGTATCATACACTGGAAAATTTAAACAACAGAATTTTTTTATTTTTTTCACACTTCTACAGGCTGGCGGCCTGATATCCCAGGTTGGCAGGATCGGTCTCTTTTCACAGCCATGAAGGAAGAATTTATTCAATGCCTCTCTCTCTCTCTCTCTCTCTCTCTCTCTCTCTCTCTCTCTCTCTCTCTCTCTCTGTCTCTCTCTCTCTCTTTCTCTCTGGCCTACTGATGGGCATCTCCTCATGTCTTTATTGTTTTTTCTTTGTGTGAATATATATATATATATATTTCTTCTAATACTCAGGCCATTTTGGATTACAGCCCTCCTTAATGACTTCATTTAACTTAGTAATCTTTTAAAAGACCCTGTCTCCAAATATAATCATATTGAGCTACTAGAGCTTCAGGATTTCAACATAGAACATGGGGGGTGGGCAAGCAGGACAGCCTACAGTATATGCTTCCATGCTTAGTGAGGTACCTCACAGGAGAGCACCTGACATTGGCAGATTCACCACAGAAATAAGCCTGCTATTTTCTAAGTTGCTTTATCTTGTTCTTTGAGTCTGTTTGCTGCAAACACAACCCTAAGAAAAGGTATCCTTAGTATCCTCAACAAGAATGTCCAATACTGTGGACAATCTTTCCCAAAGGCAATGTAGTCAAAATATTAAGGAATAATATCATCATTAAAATCTTCACCAATTTATGTACCATGTATAATTGTTCTCACCTCTTCCATAGTTATCTGCATTGAAGAAAAGCATGAGGCATATCCCTTTTAATTATTTTCCATAATCATATTTATAAATATCCTTAATATTAATTAGAGAATAAATTCAACTCTTATATTGTCTGATTTTTTCCCCTTTGAGTCCTGGAGATTAAGCCCAGGGCTTTGCACATGCTGAACAAGCACTGAACTACAGAGCTAAGCTTACAGACTATTGTCAACTTTTGTTTACATACACTTTTTGTTTTATGTAAAAATACATAAAAGTATTTTAATACTTTTATTTCTTTTTTTTTTTTGAGACAGGGTCTCATTATGCAGTTCAGGCTGGCCTTAAGCTCACTTTGTAGCTCAGGCTGGTCTCGAACTCACAACAATCCTCCTGTCTCAGCCTCCCGAGTGCTGGGATTACAGGCCTGCGCCACCACGCCTGGTTTACTTTTATTTCTTTACAGCTTCATAATTGTTTATATTTAAAATAACTCAAAATATGTTCAGAGTAATTAAAAATGAACAATTTTCATTTTATTCCAACAGATGGAATCGCCAGTAATACATGCTATAATTTTACTTTTGAACATGTTGGAATTTTCCTCAGGAATAGTACATAATAAAGGTAAGCTTCCAACTGTTATATACTGTTTCCTACTCAGGAGTTTTCATTTGTATCCTTTCTTCATTTATAGTTAAAATGTTTTTTTCTTTAGTATTTCTTATTTACATATCTGGTCTACAAATTTCTAATGACATTGTCATTACTGAGTTGTGTATGCAAAAGATAAAATATTTACCTCTCATTAAAATATTTGATCACTTATAATATGTAGAATATTTAACACTTAAAGAGGATTTTATATTTGCAAAACTCTAATTATTTAAAAACAGAGCCGGGCATGGTGGCGCAGGCCTGTAATCCCAGCACTAGGGAGGCTGAGGCAGGAGGATTGTTGTGAGTTCGAGACCAGCCTGAGCTACAAAGTGAGCTTAAGGCCAGCCTGAGCTGCATAGTGAGACCTTGTCTCAAAAAGACAAAAAAAAAAAAAAAAAAAAAAAAAAAAAAAAAAAAAAAAAAAAAAAAAAAAAAAAAAACAGGCATTTTGAAATTCTTTTCATCTATGTTTTAGGTAGTGTCAATTGGAAAGTGAGTTATCAGGTTAGTAATTGAAAATGAGGAGAATGTTCTGAAAGCAATATATCCACTGAATTAGTAACAGAAATTTTATGGCAGAAAACATTATGAAGGAGCAAGATAAATCCATGCCTGTTTGTGCATATTTTTTAGATTTGCAGCATCCTGGAATGGGGCCCAGGACATAATATTATTGACTGGACAGATAGATTCAGACATCTATTCACAGATGTGATGCTAAATTACATGAATTCTGGGATAACCTTGGCTTTAGTTCCTACATTCTTCTAGAAAATATATGACACATAGGTGGACCTAGTCCAAGAGAGTCACATACTTCAGAGTTTTCAGAGAAGGGAGTGGTTCCTTCCAGCTGTGGGGAAGAGGGTTGTCCAGGAAGACTTTGAACAAATGAGAGCAACCCATGAGGTCGCCAAAGGAGTAATAGCTGTATGTGCACATATGGAGAAGAGTATTCTAGAAGACAATACCAGGGCGAGTGGTGAGCATTGTGGAGGTAGGAAATCACAGACTATTTGAAGGTATCAGTAAATAGCTCAGTTTGACGAACATAAAATAATATAAGTAAAATATTCTGGAAACTGGAAAGCTGGTATGTATTATACAGGTATTTGACATTCTTAGAATTTCAGGCTAAGGAGTTTGAGCTTTAACCTGGCAATGTTCAGAAGTTATTGAAGATTACTGGGCAGGGAAATAATACCTCATATTTCTTGGTTATTTTTCTCATTGCTGAGACAAAATATCCCACACCCAAAATTAAGGGGAAAGGGTTTATTTAGCTCGCGGTTCATTTAGTCTGTAATCAGCCGGCTCCAAGGCAAAGTGGCACATGGTAGAGCAGCAACCATTCAGGACAGCAGAAGACAGCAAAAAAAGAAAGAATTTAGCACCTTCTTTCTGCCCTTTTATCTTATCCAGAGTGCTGGCATTAGTGCAGTGCCACGCTAGTCAGCAGGCTGACTTAGCTGCCGTGCACCCTGAAGCCCAGCATCACACTCTAGATTCAGCTACCTCTGAAAAAGCCCTACGACAACGTGAGGCCTTAGGGGACATCTAAACGCAAATATGACTATAGTTTGCACTAATATAGCAGGCTCTGAAAGGAAAGAATTGTACTCCATTAGATCCTGTGTCTGGGGCCTATGAATTGAACAACAGACAGAAAAATAGGGGAAAAAATATTATTAAATTTTCTTGCATAGCATGGTGGGCTTCATAGAAAAAAAAAGTGAAATACTTCTAAATAAATTATTAGACATAGGGGTTTATAAACCTTCTCAGCAAAGTAGTAAATTATGGAGCCAGCACAAAAAAATAAAAAAAGAAAAGAGTTTGGATTGGGGTTTCAGTGAGAAAGTTGCCAGGAAATATATAATATTACATATATGAATTCTTATGTATGGAAATTCATATGTGAACCCATAATTCATCATATATGGAAATTCATAACTCATATATGAACTTCTCATGAATTTTCATATATATATATGAAATTAATGAAAGATATGGGTTCTTTTAGTAATAAAAGTTTTGTATAGACTCATATTTGAATAGACTCAAGTTTGGATGTCAATGCTTCAACTCTGGAGACAGAAAAGACAAGTAGGTAAATTTATGTTCTGCTTTTAAGCAGTAGATAGCAGGGCTCCTGTGTCTTTGTACCTGCTGTTTCCTAGTTGTTTTCATCTTCAAGTAACTTATAAGCTGAAGAAGCTTACTTCAGGAGTGGTGTGTTCTGATTCCCTGGACGCCATTCATAACATAAAATGGATTGATGGAGGATGGTGGGAGGCCTTTTTCTGCTTCGGGCTTCAGCTTCATTGCTATAACTGCTTAGCTATGAATAATAAAATGAGTTTTAAAAATAGCACTATTTCTGTGTACTCAGCTCAGAGTAGTTTTCTTACTCTTTCAGAATAGACATTCCCTCAGCAGTTAGACTGTGTGTTTTCCCTTTACATCATGATTTATGTTAAAGTAGCCATACCTTCAAGACTGTAACTTCTCCAGCACAGCTTTCCTTAGAGGCTTGTGAATTTGTTTGCATCTCATTGTTTCAATGAGTCTGGGAGCTCTACAATAAGAATTTCTGGGTAAAGAGATCCAGAGGTACAAAGTTTGGGGATTACTTCTGTCTTTGCCACAATATCGCTTATGGCTTTTTCAGTCTTTTTTTTAACACCCAAGCCCAAAAGAGCTTGCTGATATGATGAGATAATTCATAAAACAATACCACAGTACCAGGGACCAACCAATCTGCTTCACTCACCCCAGTGTTACAAAAAAAGCTGCTATTTGAACTATATCTTAAAATGAGTTAATCTTGAGGCAGAGAATGGCAGTAGAGACAACTCCATGAGCATTTCAGAGGGGATTGAAGTGTAGATTTTGTGCAAGTGAGTTCACAAAAGGAGCTTCACTGTTGAACGATTGTCTAGCAAAAGAGAAAAGACCATTAGAGAAAAGACTGTACTTCTGATCTGACTTGCTGTTGTGACTTGCCCCGAGTGACCTTGGAGCCCAAGCACCCTGACTCTTGGTTTCCTCTTCTTTAAAGGGGAGACAGTGGTACAGAGAGCACAAAGTCTTCTGAGAATGTCATACTATAACAAGTAAATCCAGTACTGGCTCAGTGCATGCTATTCAAAGGAACTAGTTTCTTTTGCTTGTCTTCTTTCCATACAGGTATGAGGTATCAGTAAGGATGTTTAAACACAGGAGTGATGTGGACAATAGAATCAATTATAGCTTCAAAAAATAAGTCTGGTGACACTGTCAAGGATGGTTAAAATGAATGAAGGCATGAATTTCAAATGTTTAAAACCTGTTAACATTGTAAATCCCAAATGCAGTTTAAACCAAGTTTGTGACATTCGCACAGATATATTTAGTATAGAATTTTAAGAATGGCATTGAAATCATAGTGTTGTATCAGGACGATGAATAACATACAATTATAAAGTAAATTTATTTTTATCTCCTATTCAATCATCTATTCGTTCATGCTTTTGAATCCAGGCTCACCCACAACTTGCTGTGTAGTTTATGCTGATCCCAAACTCAAGACCCAGCTGCTAAAATTATAGGCATGTTCCACCTTACCTTCTATTTAAATCCAATCCTTAAAATATATATACATAAATATAAATATAAATAAAAAAATAAATCCAATCCTTTACTTATGTCTTCCTGTGTCCTTTGTTCAATATTTGGGCTAGGCCCAAGATTTTTGTTGTTGTTGTTACAATTCAAACCATTTTCCAAGCACTTAAAATTTCAAAACACAGCTTTGAATTGTTATATAATTAAAATATTAAGTCCATGGAATAGTCAAAAAGTAACTTTTATTGTATAATTGAAATTTCTTCTCCTTCATATTTGGCTCTGTGCTGATACAAAGCCAGGCAGCTTCTCCATTTCTCTGTTTAGTGTTCAGGTTCCTTTTCACTACCCTTAAATCTAAAGCTTTTACCCTCTCTGTTCCAGCATTGTGGGGTGGGGAGGGACAAGTAATGACGGTGGCAGAGCTCTGTCCTGAGCACTTCTGAGGTGATGGTCTGACAGCTGAAGATTTGACATCCTGGGGAACCCAGCATGTGAAGAGGTCTTTATTTTTTTTTTTAATTTTTAAATCATGTGTTTGTTCGTTTGTTCATTTATTTCATACAGGATCTCACTATACAGCTCAGATTCACAGTGATCCTTCTCTCAGCCTCCCTGGTACTGGGATTACAGGCACACCCAGTTTAGGTGGCCAGCTCAGCACCTGGGGCCTGCATGGCATGTGATACTGGGGATAGAACCTGGATCTCTGCACTTGCCTGCCAGACTGCTGAGCTATCTCCCCAGCCCCAAAGGGGTCTTTCATTGCCCTCTCCCCTCTGCTATATCATTAGGTATTAAGTCTGTTCTATAGCTCGTCTAACAAAGGCAGAGCTTCTGTGTTCTCATTGGTTATTGTTTTATTAGGTCCTTTAAAAACCTAGCTATGCTTCAAATTCTCTCTGCTGAGATTCAGTTGTACTCAGAAATTCCATTGAGAACAGTGCTCCATATTAACCTACACTAGTTTTTTCTCACTAATAGCCTACAAAAGACATTTGTATATCACTTTCTGGTTTTTTTTTTGTGTGTGTGTGTGTGTGTGTTGTGTGTTGTTTTTTGAGACAGGGTCTCACTATGCAGTTAAGGCCAGCCTTGACCTCACTGTATAATCCAGGTTGGCCTCAAACTTGGGAGAATCCTCCTGTCTCAGCCTCTTGACTATTGCGGTTATCAGTGTGCGCTGCCATGCCTAGCTTTCATGTATCTTTTTGCACCAGCAAGTTATGAATGTCCAGGATTCCCAATGCAACCATATTTTTCTCATCGAAGCAGTTCCTGTCCTCTGCACAAAGTCATGTCTTGTCCTTTTCTAAGCAGAAGACTGATTTAGTATCCCAAACTGTAGAAATATGTTATATTTTTTCCATTTTACTCTACTCGGGCTTAAAGTAAGTGGAAAGGATCCTCCTCCCAATGTCTTCTATCAGGAGCTTTCTCTCTGAACACAGTTATCTTGCCAAACTCCAACCACTGGTTCTTTTATACACTCACTGAGAATGAGGAATTAAGAGTCCGGAACTATTTTGTTATTATTTGTTTTGGGGTGATTGTTTGTGTGTGTGTGTGTGTGTGTGTGTGTGTGTGTGTGTGTGTGTGTGTGATTTGTTACTAGGGATTGAACCCAGGGCCTTCACACTGAGCTACATCCCTAGCACTTTTTACTTTTTATATTAAAACAAGGTCTAACTAAGTGACTAATTTACCCAGGCTGAGCTTGACCTGATTTTTTCTGTCTTTAAAAATGTTGTAGGATTATTTTGCTGAATTCACACACCTACAATATTTAAATGGTAATGGAATACCCATCTCTGACAAAATTAAACAAAAAACGGATATAAATGAAGGACCATTTTGTATCTGTATACATAAAATAGGATAGATGTGCAGCTACTTTCTCTTAATTCAATGAGAAGAAAGATTTGTACTAACAGTGTTTCGACAGGATATCATATCTGCATATTGTACCATGAATAACTACTACATTGTTTGCCCTATTCAGTGGGTTCCTTCTGTTCTCATTCGTGAAGTTCTGGTCATTGTGCTCCCTCTCTAGAACATCTTTCAGTAGCCTGTGTAAGCGTGGCTTTGTCATCATGAAATTCTTTTTTTTTTTTTTTTTTTTTTTTTTTTTTTTTTTTTTTTTTTTTTTTTTTTTTTTTTTTTGTCTTTTTTGAGACAGGGTCTCACTATACAGTTCAGGCTGGCCTTAAGCTCACTTTGTAGCTCAGGCTGGTCTCGAACTCACAATAATCCTCCTGCCTCAGCCTCCCGAGTGCTGGGATTATAGGCATGCGCCACCACGCCCGGCTGCATGAAATTCTTTAGTTGTTCTTTGTCATGGAAGTATTTCACTTCTCCATCAAACTTGAAAGAGAGTTTTGCAGCATATAGTAGTCTGGGCTGGAATTTGTTTTCATAGAGGACTTGAAATACTCTGCTCCATGCTCTCCTTGCCTTCATGGTTTTGAAGAGAAGTCAGCCGTAATTCTGATGGGTTTTCCTTTGAATGTGATCTGTTTCTTTTCTCTAGCGGCTTTCAGTATATTATTCTTGTGTTGTATTTCTGGGATCTTGGCTATTATATGTCTTGGTGTGTTTCAGTTGGGTTGAAGTTATTTGATGTTCTGTATGCTTAGGTTACCTGACTGTCAGATTGTTTCCTCATATTTGGGAAGTTTTCTGCTATTACTTCTGCCCATATTCTTTTTATTTCATTTGTATTGACTCCTTCTTTCTCATTTGATGCCTATTAATCTCACATTGTTCATTTTGGCATCATCTTGCAGGGGATGGATTATTTTTCCTGCATCCTCGTTTTTAAGAGATCCTTTCTTGCCTTTTCACTAGCTGCACCAGCATCTTCAAGATCTGAAACCCTGTCTTCACTTTCACTCAGATGGTTTTGTAGACTTGTGATTGAGATTTTAAGTTCTCCTGTATCTCTTTGACTCTGCTTCATGCTATCTGTTTCTTTCCTGTGTTGCTCATTCAAGGAATCCGTGATATTTCTAATCTCCTCTACTTTTTTATCAGTGTCTTCTTTAGCGGTTGCTATTAATTTTTTTACTGCAGAGTTTTTTCCAAATTGGGTTTCCTCCATATATTTCCATAATTGATTCTCTATTTCAGATGCTATGATTTCAAATATTTCTTTTTTTATTTCAGAAATTATTTCTGCTCTGAGCTCCTCTTTATCTTTCTGCTGTTGTTTCTTTGCTTGTGACGCTGTTAATTCATATGTTTCAGCTGGAATAGTGTTCTTTGCACTTGTTCTGGATGGGCATTGGGTTTCCCCCATAGGTTTCTGGATCTGAATCATTGGACCAGATGCTATTTATTCAAAAATTTCTTTTTTTTATTTCAAGTGTTAATTCTGGTCTGAGTTCCTCTATACCTTTCTGCTATTGTTTCTTTGCTTCTGCCTCTGTTAATTCATTCATTTCAGCTGAGCTAGTGTCCTCTGCACTTATTATTGGTGGGCTCAAGGCCTCAGATTGCGTTTTGCTCCTTGTCTTTGTCATTTTGTATAGCACTGACCTCTGACCTTTGGTGTAGAGCTTTGGTGCAGTTACAACCTTAGCACATAATGAGATTCGGGTGCCAATCTATTAAGTTTGAGGTTATCCAGTTATGCCTCACCTGGATCTAACTGGTGTGTTCAGTTCCTTTTTGCTGCAGCCCTTCTGGCACAACTGTAAGCCTGTGGTTCCCCTCTGTTGTGTGTGGGCTCCTCTGGCCCAGGGAGCATTGGGGAGCACCAAAACTCTCCCACACACTCACCAGGCTGTGCTGGGCTAGATCAGGGGCCAGAAGAGTCACAACTTCTCACTCACTTGGCAGGCTTGGGAGCAAGGGCTCCTGGGAGTTGCAAGGCAAGATGGCCTGGGGTGGATCAGCTGAGAGAGTCTCAGAAATTCTTGTTCGCTCAGAGGTTTTGGAGGCAGGGGCTCCAGATGGTGCTCGCCAGAGTCACACTGGGGAGCCAATAGTTCTCCCATACACTCACCAGGCCATGTTGGGTGGGTCATGCTGGGTAAATACTCCAAAGACAACAATATGCAATATATTAATTATTGTGACTGTCCTACTAACCTGTTTTGAAACTGTCTCATTGCTATTTGTTTCTCAATAAAATTAATTAAAATAAAATTTTGTACCCAGGAACTCTGTCACAAAATAAAGGACTAAGATATAATTCAGTGTTAAGGCGCTGTGTTCAATCTAGCATAGATAGATAGATAATGATTATAGATTTGCACCGTAGTTTAACATGTTGTATATTTTAATCTTAGTACTTCAGCCTGATGTTCTTTTATAATGTACTGATATTGTATCTTTAAAAAATTTTCCTGATCACAACTATAGTAAGATGAAATTAAAATATATAACTATATTCTTGTTCATTAAAAACAATTTTGATCCATGTGAAAAATTTGAAATTCTTTCTGTCTGTAGCCTGAAACATTCATATATATTTTTTTATTTTGCATAGGTGCTATGAAGAAACATTTTGCTTGTTCTAGCCAGGGGCGCCCCAAACCTAATGAAATAATGAAGCTGTATCTTTCCTCAAAAAATTTGGTAAGGTCCTCTAACAGCATTTCTTATGACCCTTAGCATTTTTTTTCTTGTGGAACCAGGGATTGAACTCAGGCCCTTGCACTTACCAGGCAAGCACTTATTCTACTGAGCTATCTCCGTGACCCTTAGCATTTCTTTTAAATCCATGTGTAAAACCAGTAGCACTATACTCTTTTCAGATTTGTGAAGGTGAAATTCTAAAAAATCCTTTGTATATCTTTTTAGTCCATGTCCACTTGATCATGTAAATTTTTCATTCAGTCATTGAGTATCCTGAGTGGTTTTGCTTTGATGGTGTTGTTCTAAAACTGATGCCCCTTCCCTCTTATTCTATAACAATTTTTATTTTGTTATGGAGCTTATTTGTCTTTTTGAAGCATGAAAAATAGCAGAGGTGATAGTGGACATCCTTGTCTTGTTCCTGATTTCAGGAGAATGCTTTTAATTTTTCCCTATTAGTATGATAGTAGCTATAGGTTTGTCACAAATAGCCTTTATCATATTCAGCTATGGACCTTCTATTCCTGTTTTCTACAGGGTTTTTTCTGTTAGAGAAAAATATTTGTCACATGACCTTGAGGAAAAAAATTCTCATTAATTTTGGGTAAGGGATGATATGATCCTTTAATTCAAATAAGAGACTTCAAAAATACAACACAGGCTAAAGCATCTGCTTAGGCAGACACATGGCCTGAAGTTTGATCCCCAGAAAGCAGTGCTGCCCTCAGGGCACACTGGGACAGAAACAGACTGGGCGTGGTAGCACTGCCCTCTAACCCCAGTGCTTTGGAGGCTGAAAACAGAAGGATCACCATGAGTCTGATCTGTATAGTGAGACCCTATGGATACTGTACTAAATATATATAAAAAAGCACAAAAAAATAAAATATAGCATTAAGATATCCAATCAGAAAATCTTCAATAAAATATTAGCAAAGAGAATGAAGTACATTATCAAAACCATCATACATCATGATCAAGTAAGTTTCATCCCACAAATGCAAGGACAGTTCAACATACATAAGTGTAATACATCACATAAAAAGGAACAAGATCAAAAACTACATGGTTATATCAATAGATGCACAAAAAGCTTTTGATAAAGTCCACTATTACTTCATAATAAAAACCCTGTAGAAAACAGGAATAGAAGTTCCATAGCTGAATATGACAAAGGCTATTTGTGACAAACCTATAGCTACTATCATACTAAATAGAGAAAAACTAAAAGCATCCTCCTAAAACCAGGAACAAAACAAGGATGTCCACCTCTGCTATTCAACATAGTAATGGAAACATTAGCCAGAGCAATTAGGCAAGAGAAAGAAATAAAGAGGATACATAGAAGAAAGGAAGAACTCAAATGTCAGTATGGGTAGATGAAATGATACTCTGCATTGACGATCCAAACAACTTCACCAAAGACTCTTAGAATTAATAACCAATTTTAGCAAAGTATCAGGATATGAGATCAAAATGCAAAAATCATTACCACTTGTGTACACCAACAATGAATATGATGAAAAGGAAATCATAAAAACAATACCATTCATGGTCACCTCAAGAAAAAGAAAACATCCAGAAGCTAACCTACATAAGGAAGTAAAAGACTTCTAAAAACAATACAGTACTTTGAAGAAAAAGAAGATTGAAAGGGATATGAGAAAATGGAAAGAAATTCCTTGTTCTGAGATATTGTTAAAATGGCAACATAGGGGATTTGACTGACCTTGTCAGATACAAAAGTTACAATTCTTGTTATATAGCTCTTGCTCTATCTTGGTCTTAACCATCTGGCAGAAAAGTATAAAAATGAAGTATAAAAAGTAAAGCCATATTAATATACTGAGCTATATAAGGCCCAAGTCAACTGTCCCGTCCAGTGGGTCAGTCAACGAGGGTTACCTGGGAGAGGAGTGGGGAATGAAGGAGGGGACAAAGGACAGGAGACTCAAGAAATGGAGACAAGACAGGATTCTGATCAAGTCTCATTTATTCAATGAAGTGACACGGCTTTTATAGCAGGGGGAAAGGAAGTCAGCGTCACTGATGACGTGGGCGTACTAAGGCAATCTTATAGGCTAGAGGCACTCATGTGATCCACTGGGGGAGTATGAGGCAGGAAGTCATGGCGTGGCAGCTTTGCAGGAAGAGAAACCTGTTTCCAAAAGAAAATGGAGGCTCCGGGGCTATCATGCCTCCCACAGTCAACAACTTCTGAAACTGCCAGTCCTACCGATACCCCACTACTATTATGGACTACTGGACTATATTGGAATATTTTGCTGAATTCATACACCTACAATATTTAAATGACAATGGAATACCCATCTCTGACAAAACTAAGCAAAAAAAGAGGATACAAATGAAGGACCATTTTGTATTTGTATATTCCAAATAGTCAGGATAGATATACAGCTACTTTCTCTTAATTCAGTGAATAAAAAGATTTGTACTAATGGTGTTTGTGGACAGGATATCATGTCTGCATCTTGTATTATGAATAACCACTAACAAGATAATGATATGCAATATGTTAATTATTGAAACTGTCCTACTAATCAGTTTTGAAATTGTCTCATTCCTATTTGTTTCTCAATAAAATTATTTTTAAAAAAATAAAATAAAATATAAAAAATGCCAACACATCCAAAATACCAACAGCATACTTTAAAGAGCTGGAGGAAACAATCCCAAGAGTCATACAGAACCAAAAAAGTCCCTGAATAGCAAAAGCAATGTTGGGCAATAGAAGCAAAGCAGGGTGCATAAGAATCCCTAATTCCAGGTATGCCATAAAGTGATAGTGGTAAAAATGGTATGGTGCTGGAACAAAAGCAGACAGTGGAACAGAACTGAGAATGGAGAAATGTCGCCAAACATATTCAGCTGTTTGATCTTTGACAAAGGATCCAGAAGCATGTTAGTAGAAAGCTAGCCTATTCAACAAGAGGTGTTGGGGAAAACCGGCTCTGTTTGTATAAGGATGAAACTGGAACTTTATCTCTCACCACATACTCAATTAATATAAAAAGGAATTAAAGATCTCAACATTACAGCAGAAACATTAAATCTTCTGTAAGAAAGTTTTGTTCACTTGAAGATAGGTGTAGGAAAGGATTTTCTAAATAGACCCTCAGTTACACAAGAAACAACAGCAAGAATCAACAAATGGAATGTATCAGGCTAAACAGATTCTGTACAAGGCAAGAATCAATCAGGATAGTGAGGAGACAAACCTACAGACTAATGCGACTCCTACAACATCTAGAAAAGGAAGAGCAAGCCAAACCCAGAGCCCAAAGATGGGAAGAAATCATAAAGATTAGAGAAGAAATTAATTCAATTGAGATGAAGAAAACAGTTCAAAGAATTAATGAATCAAAAAGTTGGTTCTTTGAAAGACTAAATAAAAGTGATAAGCCACTAGCTAACCTCATCAAGAAGAGGAAAGAAAAAATTCAAATACAAGCAATAAGGAATGAAAAGGGTGTAATCACCACAGACCCAGTGGAAATTCAGAAGATTATCAATAGCTATTTTGAGAATCTTTACACTCACACATGAAACAGACAGATTCCTAGAAGACACAGATGAAATGGACAGATTCCTAGAAAGATGCAAATTACCAAAACTGAATCAAGAAGATAGAGCAACCCTCAATAAACCAATAACAGCCAATGAAATACGAAATGTAATAAAAAGCCTGCCAACAAAGAAAAGTCCAGGTCCTGATGGATTCACAGCTGAATTCTACAAGAAATTTACAGAAGATATAATCCCTATAATCTAAAAACTCTTCAATGAAATTGAAAAGGAAACAGTTCTCCCCCAAATCATTCCTGGAGAGAAGTATTATACTGATACCAAAACCAGGGAAAGACACAACTAAAAAAAAAGAATTACAGGCCAATCTCCCTCATGAACATAGATGCAAAAATCCTCAATAAAATCCTAGCAAACAGAATACAGCAAATAATCAAGAAGATTATACACCATGACCAGGTAGGATTCATCCCAGGGATGCAAGGATGGTTCAATATTCACAAATCTATAAATGTAATATACTATATCAATAGAGCAAAAACTAAAAATCACATGATCCTCTCAATTGATGCAGAAAAGGCTTTTGACAATGTCAAGCACTCATTCATGTTCAAAAACCTACAGAAAATTATAATATAAGGCCTCTACTTCAATCTGATAAAAGCCATCCATGACAACCCAATGGCTAATATAATTCTAAATGGGGAAAAGCTGAAATCTTTTACTCTCAGAACCGGTACAAGACAAGGATGTCCTCTATCACCCCTCCTATTCAATATAGTTTTGGAATCATTAGCTACAGCCATTAGACAAGAGAGAGAAGTAAAAAGAACACAAATAGGTAAAGAAGAAGTTAAATTATCACTATTTGCAGATGGCATGATACTTTACTTAGAAGACCCAAAAAACTCCACTAAGAAGCTACTAGAATTGATACACAAATTCAGTAGCATAGCAGCATATAAAATCAATATTCAAAAGTCAATATCATTTCTCTACACAGATAACAAGCACAATGAGAGGGAAACTATAGAACAATATCTTTTACAATAGAACCACAAAGAATGAAATACCTTGGAGTTCATTTAAATAAAAAAATTAAAGAACTTTTGATGGAAAATTATAGTACTCTGAAAAAAGAGATTGTAGAGGATTTCAGAAAGTGGAAAGATATACCCTGCTCCTGGACAGAAAAAACCAACATTGTGAAGATACCCATACTCCCAAAATTGTTGTACAGGTTCATTGTGATCCCTATCAAACTACCAACAAAATACCTCCCAGACCTAGAGAAATCATTCCTGCAATTTATTTGGAACCAGAAAAGACCTAGAATAGCAAAGGCAATCCTGGCCAACAAACACAAGACAGGAGGCATTATAATTCCTGACTTGAAATTATACTACAAAGCCACTGTGATAAAATCAGCATAGTATTGGCAACAAAATAGACCTGAGGACCAATGGAATAGACTAGAAGATGCAAAGGCCTCTACAAACACTCAACCACTTGATCTTCTACAAAGGAGTCAAACATACTTACTGGAAGAAAGATAGCCTCTTTAACAAATAGTACCTGAAAAAATGGCTCTCCACATGTCAGAAACTAAAACTAGACCCAGTTCTATCACCATGCAATAAGCTAAAGTCAAAATGGATTAAGGATCTTAACATTAAGACAGAAACACTCAATCTCCCGGAAGAGAAAATAGGAGAAACTCTTTAAGACATAGGGGTAGGCAAAGAGTTTATGAACAAGCATGTATTCTCATGGGAAACATTTGAAAGAATTAACAACTGGACCACCTCTTATTGAGAAGTTTTTGCACGTCAAAAGAAATTACCAACAAAGTGAAAAGAAAACCCACAAATTTTGAAAAAATCCTTACTCATAAGCACTCAGAAAAAGGTTTGCTCTCCAGAATATATAAAGAATCAAAAAAATATTAGGGCCCCTAAATTTAAAGACCCAATCCAGAAATGGGCATCTGAGATGAACACACACTTCTCAGAGGAAGAAATTAAAGAAGCCAATAAATATATGAAAAAATGCTCCACATCACTAGTCATCTGTGAAATGCAAATCAAAACAGCACTGAGATATCATCTCACTCCAGAAAGAATGGCTATCATAAAAAAATCAACCAACAACAAATGTTGGAGAGGTTGTAGGGAAAAGGGAACCCTTCTCCACTGCTGGTGGGAATGTAGACTGGTACAACCATTATGGAAATCAGTGTAGAGACTCCTTACAAAACTAGAACTGGAAATCCCATTCTATTCAGCTATACCCCTACTGGGAATTTTCCCAGAGGAAATGAAAACATCACACCATAGGGATATGTATGTTTCTAGAAGCACAATTTGTGATAGCCAAATCTTGGAAACAATCAAGATGCCCATCACATGAGGAATGGTTGAAAAAGATGTGGCATTTTTATACAATAGAATATTACTCAGCTGTAAAGAATGATAAACTTGAAGCTTCATATTTAAGTGGATGCCACTTGAAGATATACTTATAAGAAAAATAAACCAGACCCACATGTGCAAATATCATATAGTCTCCCTAGTATAACTCAAAAGAAGAATTGCAAATAGAAATGTATAACACAATTAAAAGGAAAGCAAGAACTTGAGGATTGGACAATGAGTAGAGGGCAAGGAGAAAAGATGAGAAACATGACAGGTGCAAGACCATTCATTTATACACACTAGATGGATAAGACAATGATCCTGAGAAACATCAGATTTTTGAAACTAGCAGTTAAGTGGTAGGATTCTCACCCCTACTAACTATATATGCTGATACCTGTGAACGAAGCAACTGCACTGAATTTAACAAAGTGTAATAGAAGGGTCACACTCCAAAGGCCTGACATTCTGGTCTTTTAAATATGTACTTCTTGTCATGACATACCAACTATTACTATACTGCCTTTCAAATAAATTTTTACAGGGTAACAAATGAAAAATAAGACCAAAAAATGTCACAAGACAATCCTGCCACAATGCTGTATATGGATGAATTTCTAAATATCTATGTAAATATATGTAACTGTTAATTCCTTTTTTTTTTAAATTTCTTCTTCATATTCTGTATGGACTTAGAGTTTAGTATCTCAATGCTTGATGGAAAGTACATGTTCCATGTTATGCCTATGATGTCTGATATTTAGACAAATACTGTGGGTAAACCTAACTGCATATGTTGCACAGTAATCATAAGCTTCTCTTCTGGAGGGTTAACAACCTAAGTTTGCAGATCAAAAATTGGAGAAAAAGAAAGACTGCAAGATCAGCCAACATTTTGGCCCTAGCCTTTCAAGGTCAGTGAAGACTCAGGACATAGGAGAATTTGTACTGTAACATCATGTCACTAAGTTGTGCACCAAATTTTCTGATCACCAAGATTATGGGGTCCCAGGGGAATGCAATTGATAATGTATAGTGTGCCTAAAGAGAGTCACATGGAGAGAAAACTTTGTCTAAGGCTTCCACAGAGAGCAAATTGGTCAAGCAATGACCATGACTCATCCACATGTCTGACAGTACAAGGGATCTACAAAGTGTGGTACAGAGTTACAGGATAAACCTAAGGGTACCTGACTGACCTTGTGTGATACAAAAGTTACATTTCTTGTTATCTAGGTCTTACTTCAACTCAGTCTCAACCATCCAGCAGAAAAGTATAAAAATGGAGGTATATAAAGTTAAGTTATATTAATATACTGAGTTGTGAATGCCTCAAGTCAACATCTTCTGTGGATAACCCACTTCTCTTGTGGACTGCTGATCTGTGTTGGATTGCTTTATTAAATATAAATATAAATATATATAATTATCTAAAATAAACAAATAAAATTCTTGTATGAAAGACATGAGTGTGAAAGTATGGCATGCTTGTCAGAATGTAATTTCAATTGTAAAAGAAGTTTTTATTATTAATGGGATATTTAAGTCTACAGTATGTATACGAATACTATGCATATTTTATTTGCTCCAACATTAGAAGAAATATAATAAACATTAGTCATGACTAAAAAAATAAAGTTGTGATTAAAAAATACTGGACTATTGCGCTGAAAAAAATGAATAAAAATAAAATTTTTCTTTTGAAAAAATAAAAGTCTAGTATAAACATAGAAGCTAATAAAATGCAGATTATCTAAAAATCTGTGATAACTATAATAAAAACACAACCATTACACTCAGTCAAGTACATTTATCTCTAAAACAGCTTTGGCTGAGATTAATTCCTTCTTGATATGCCACATATATTTAATTTTTATATTTGCAATTATTGTTAAGTACATGCCCTGTAAGTAAAAGTATTCCTTTCTTATTTGTGATGCTATGTTGCAGAAAAGGAATGAGCCTTAGAGGAGGACAGGTTACAAAGTTGAGATCAGATCTTGGGCTTGCCAGTTAGTGCTCTGTGTGTGTCAGGCAATTTACTAAACCTCTCCAACCAGATTTTTTTTCCTCTAGTTTTTTTTTTTTTTTTTTTTTTTTTTTTTTTTTTTTTTTTTTTTTTTTTTTTTGTATTGTGTTATATAGTAATAGGGATTGAACCCAGGACCTTCACGCTGGGCTGCATCTTCAACCCATTTTATTCTTTTTCTATTTTGAGACAAGGTCTTGCTAAATTACCAGGGTTGCAGTTCTCCCGCCTCATCCTCCCAGAGTGCTGAGATTACAGGCATTCATCAACACAGGATTACAAATGTGTGCCACCATGCCCAGTTCTCTCATTCTTTTCTTCTTGAAAAGGGAATTATAGCCAGGCACTGGGACACATAACTGATCCCACTCCTGAGGAAGCTGAGGCAGGAGGATCACAAATGTAAGAACAGTCTGGGCAAGTTGGCAAGATTCTACCTCAAAAAGAAAAAAGAGGCCTGAGGCTATAGCTCAGTGATAGAACACTTGCTTAAGCATGCATGAGCCCCTGCATTTAATCGCTAATACTGAAAAAATGAGTTATGTATAGGGGTTGGATTATAACCAAAGTGTTTATTTGTATCATGTCGGTGTGTGTGTGTGTGTGTGTGTTTGGCATTTTTCAAAGCATTTTATGTTAATTAGGACATTTAATCTTCACATTTGATTATCCCTGAGACAATTAAGTGCTATTGTCCTTTTCTCAGATGAATCACAAATTCCTGTACTGCCAATTTCCCTTTTCTACTTTATTTGCATAATTGATTCTATGTTTATGTTCCTTGTACCTTTCCTTCCATCCATCTACCACTCCATCCATCCAATTTGTCTCCCTGACAATCCCATTAAAATGCAAGTTCCATGATGCAGGAAATGTTCCTCTTTTCTTCATTTCTCTGTATCTAGCACCTATAAAACTGTCATAGCAAAGGCTAAGTAGATATTGTGTGAATAAATATCCTTCCCCACTTTTTAGGTAGAAAAACTTAAAATAGGTAAGGAAATTGCCCAAAATGCTCTTAATTTTAAGGAGAACTGTGTGGTAAAATAAACTTCTTAGTATCTGTCTCATGCAACTCCAGTAAAATCTACCATTCGCGATTGCTGTATATTTATGTATAGCAATCAGCCAATAAAAATTCAAGGTTTGTTTTATGCATTTGCTTCCTTTACTTAGGCACAAAAATATAAGAAAATCAAAATTCCTACTGGTGAGAGCATGTGGTTCTGATTTTATCTTTATTAAATATAAAAACATTCTTATTGTTTTTATGACAGAAAAGATTAAAATAACAATAAATTGAAACTTTAACCCATTACATAATAGGTTACTGAGTTGTAAAACAGTTTGGAAACAGTTTTTACTTTGGAAAACAGTTCTTTTTTTCTCTCTAGCTAGGGATGGAATTACTGGAGGTAGTTATTTTAGCAGCACTTACTTTTCACAGATTTCTCCTCACTTTTAAATTAATGTATATGCTCTCCATCAAATTGCCATTATTTGTTTGTTTTATTTTCCTCTTTCCTAAAGAAAATCAGATGTTTTTTCCAAACGGAGAATGAGCTTGTTTCCAAGGAAATGCTAAGTACATTCACATCCGGAGGACTTGCCCCTACCTTGGAAATCATAAACAGTACATATCGTGGGATCTTCCACTTTAATTTAACATTGGTAACTATGCTTTGTTTTACTCTATATTTTCATAAGTTTACTCTTCGTTATAGGATATGTTTTTAGACAGGTAATTCAGTGTCAGTACATTATAGATATGGACATAGATAGAAATATGTTTTAAACCTAAAAGTATAATATTATACTTCTTGCTTCAACCAGTCATTTTTAAGAAATTAGAAGAAAACTGCAACTTTTTAAGTATTTACTTACTCATTTGTCATTTCCATTACTCTTCATTCTCTTCTGTAGATATAGTTGCATCTGGTAGCTTTTTTTTTTTTTTTTGGCAGAACCAGGGATTGAACGCAGGCTCTTGCACTTGCCAGGAAAGCACTTATTCTACTGATCCATCTCCCCAGCCCCTGCTGTGTCTTTTTTGTTATAGCCATTCTAGTATGCAGAGCTGTCTGTCATTATAGTTTTGATTTGTATTTTTGTAATGGTAAATGATTTTGTGCACCATGTTCTATGCTTACTGGCCACTTAATATCTTCTTTGGGGAAATAACTTTTTTTTAGACAGGGTCTCACTGTGTAGTTCAGACCAGCCTTGAACTCACCATGTAGCCCAGGTTAAGCTGAAACTCACAGCAATCCTCCTGCATCAGCCTCTCAAGTGCTGGGATTACAGCTGTACAGGACCACACCTGGCCTAGAAGTAGCTATTTAGGTTCCTGGTCTTTTTTTAATTGAGTTTTTTAATTGTTGAATTGCAAATGTTTTTTATTTGTTCTGTATAGAAGTCCCATACAAGATATGATTTTCAATTACCTTCTTCTACTCTGAGTTGCCTTTGCACTTTCTTGATAGTGTGTGCTTGATATATGAAAATTCCTTTCTTGAACTTTTTGAGTCATGTGTAGAAAGCAATCACCTGATCCAAGGTCAGAAAGATTTACCCGTATGTTTTCTTCCAGAAGCTTTATAGTTTTACTCTTTACCTATGAATCATTGATTCATTTTGAGTTTTTTTACACTGTGCAATAGAAGGTACAGTCTATATTCATTATATTCTTATATATCAGTTTTTGAGGGTGTTTGTTTGGTTGCTTGATTTCTGAGACAGGGTCTCACCATGTAGCTCAAGCTGTCCTTGATCTTACTTTATAGCCCAGCCTGGCCTTGAACTTTTCAGTGATCCTCAAGCCTCAGCCTCCTGCCTCCTGAGGGCTAAGATTACAGGCATGCACCAGGACACCTGACTCAGTTTTACTTTTTTGTTTCTTTTCATATCTTGTCACTTTTGGTTGAAAATTGGACATTGAAGATGACATGTTGTACCAACTTTAGATTCCGTTTTGTTCTCCCAAAAAACTACTGTTCTTATTATTCTATAATCAGACATAAGGCCAGTGAAATAATTCAGCAGACTAAGTGTCTGCTTAGGCAAGCACAAGGACGAGGGTTCGATCCCCAGCACCACATGCCAGGTCAAGACAGCAACTGAGGCTGGTCATGGCGGCACACACTGGCAATCTCAGGGCTAGGGAGACTGAAAACAGGAGGATCACTATGAGTCTGAGCTGTAACAAATACATTAAAATTAAAGAAAAAAATATATATAAAAAAATAAAAATAAAATCAGATAACTTGGCAAAAATTTTGTACTGGTTTATAGTTTTAATAACTGATATCTTTACCAACTCTTTTAGCTTCTGCTGCTGGATTTTTTAGGCCTGATCTTCAAGGGTTGTCTTCTTCACCTATGTCACACAGGATTTGGACACAGTTTTTATATAAATCTTAGAACTCACCATTCATGCAGATCTCTTGCTCTTTGGATTTTTCTCCTAAATTTTCAAGTATTCTGCCACCCCATGCCTTATCTTTGGTTATTATTATTAAGCAGTGGTACTGCAACTTCGTGTTACCAGAGCATGGCTATATGGTAATCCATTATGTGACCATATTATTGTATCCATCTGAGTAATTTTTTCATTATTTCCAATCTTAGACTATTCCAAAACATGATGGAAACATATATATATATATATATATATATATATATATATATATATATATATATAATTTTACGTATATCTGTATATAAAGTAGGAAAAGCCCTAACAATGAAATTGCTAAATAAAAAAAAATATATGTATGGATGTTTTTGTTTAATTCTTTTTTTGAGAGATGAAAGAGCTACATGTGGTGCTGAGGCACAGGGATTGCAAGTCAAGCTGAGTCTGAGAAATTTATCAGTTCAACAAGACCATGTTTCAGAAAAGAAAAGGATTGGAGTCCGGGGAGATGGCTCAGTAGAATAAGCGCTTCTCAGGCAAGCACAAGAGCCTGAGTTCAATCCCCAGTTCCACAAAAAAAAAAAAAAAAAGGCTGAGGATATGTTTCATTTTGAAGACACTAGGATCAATACCCAGTACAGAAAAGGGAAAATAGATAGACTATGCCAAAATAAACATTACTATTAACATTGTGAAATATTGCTCTCTGATGCCTTCTTCATTCAAGTTTAGTGATCGGATTCTCTGGTTAATTGACATTCCTAGAGAAAACATCACAAGTAACACAGGTAAGATTGACGTGAATTTATTTTTTTCTCTTGGGTCTAAATTTTCTCCTGGGTCTAAATAAAAATATTTTAGTTTAAAGTTTACCCATTGTCCCATGTAAATATCTCATGTATCACGTAAGACATAATAGAATTTAATTTAAGATTTAGCTGGGCAAATGTGTTTTACCTGGTAGTCTTACAAGTTGATTGTTCTTTTTTTATTTTATTTTATTGAGAAACAAATAGCAGTAAGACAGCTTCAAAACTGATTAATATGACAGTTCCAATAATTAATACATTGTACATTGTTATCTTCTTAGTGGTTCTCCATAGTACGAGATACAGACAGGATATCCTGTCCAAACACTATTAGTACAAATCTTTCTTCTCATTGATTTAAGCGAAAGTAGATGTATATCTATCCTAACTATACTGTATAAACAAAGTTGATTGTTCTCACATACATAACATTTATATCATCCTTTACTTAAAGCAAACACATTTTCTATAAGTTGGAAATTATAGTAAGTACCAAGATTTGGGGACATTTATATATTTTGAGGAAATTAAATCAACACTAAAGGAGAGGGACATAGCTTAGAGGCACAGTGCCTGCCTGACAAGTACAAGGCCTAAAGTTCAATTCCTAGTACCAAAAATAAATAAAATAAACCTTAAAATAACCTATAAAATGTTATGGTATATAATGTGCAATGTGTTGTTTTATTACAGAATCTACTACTAAAAGTTATGTGGCAGTATATACTGTGTATAACCAGAAAGAAAAAGAACTAAAGTCAAATCCCAGGATTTATGAGTATTAAGCAAATGGATTAAGTTAAATTTTCAGGCATAAAATATAGTTCCATAGTGTGAAGATAGCGGAAGACTTGTTTTTCTCTTTTAATTAATTTTATTGAGAAAAAAATAGCAATATTTTTTATATGGTAAAGAAAGAAAAACTTAACTTCACTTAAAGAAAAAAATTATTCCTTGGATTCCAAAGACAAAAATACAACCACACTGCAGGAAGGAATTAGAAACAAGAAATACAAAGAAACCAGGAAACACATTTACATTGTCTCACTTGTCTCTCTTTTCTATAATTCTACATTTATTTTTGTTTGTTTGCAGACTGGAGTCTAAGGGTATCTCACTACTGTTGAATTTTTGTTATTTTTCCTAGTGGCCAGGCCAATTATAAATTCTCAGGAGGCTTTCTTTATCCTCAGGTAGACTCATGTGCTAATTACATACGGAAGGGCATCATACAGGTTGCCCTGTATGACTTTCTTATCTCACTCTCCCAGCTAGTAAGGCCTGGCAGCAGGGCTACCCCAGCTCTTTCAAGTTCACATCATACTGTCATATAGGCCAACCTCTTTAGATAACAGAGTAGAGTGTATCCTATAGAGTGAAAGTGGAGAAAGGAAAGAATAGACCAAAGTTGATAAAAAACAATCTGTACAGGCCACATAAAGGAGTGGGTAGCACAACAGGGGTGGCTTTTTCCTGGGTGCGGCTTGTGAAGTTGTGACCTGTTAGCAGGAAGTGTAGCAGTAACCCAGAGACTGGAGAAGAACCCAGTCCAAGCCCTTTCTTGGTCCTCTGAGTTCGAGCTTGTATACTGTGTTCTCAGACCTGCCCTACAATTTCCATCCAAATTTTTCCAGCTCCTTTCCTCTGCTGCCACCATGCCCAAGACAATCAGTGTGTGTGTGACCACAATGGATGCAAAGCTGGAGTTCACTATCCATCCCAATACCACTGGCAAGCAGCTGTTTGATCAGGTGGTGAAAACTATTGGCCTGAAGGAAGTTTTGTTCTTTGGTCTGCAGTACCAGGACAACAAGGGTTTCTCCACTTGGCTGAAACTCAATAAGAAGGTGATTGCACAGGATGTACGAAAGGAAAGTCCTCTACTCTTTAAATTCTGGGCCAAGTTCTACCCTGACTATGTATCTGAAGAATTAATCCAGGATTAATTCTGGAAGGAATTCTCAGTGATGACTTTTACTGCCCATCTGAAACTGCTCGCTGTTGGCTTCTTATGCTGTCCAGTCCAAGTATGGTGACTTCACCAAGGAGGTGCGCAGGTAGCCTGGCTACCTGGCTAGAGACAAGTTTCTGCCTCAGAGAGTTCTAGTGCAAAAGAAACTCAACAAGGATCAGTGGCAGGAATGGATTCAAGTCTGGCATGAAGAACACTGTGGCATGCTCAGAGAGGATGCTTTCCTGGAGAGGATTATGCAAGATCTGAAGATGATGGTGTGAATTACTTCAGCATAAAGAACAAGAAAGGCTCAGAATTGTGGCTAGGGGTAGATGCCCTAGGTCTAACATCTATGAACAGAATGACAGACTGATACCCAAAATTGGCTTCCCCTGGAGTGAAATCAGGGACATCTCTTTCAATGACAAGAAATTTGTCATCGAGCCTCTTGACAAAAAAGCCCCAGACTTTGTCTTTTATGCTCCTTGACTAAGGATGAACAAGTGGATTTTAGCCCTGTGTATGGGGAACCATGAGCTACATACGCGCTGCCGCAAGCCTGACACCAATGAAGTGCAACAGATGAAGGCTCAGGGCTGGAAGGAGAAGCTCCAGAAGCAGATGGAGCATGCCCTGCTGGAAAATGAGAAGAGTAAGTGTGAGATGGCAGAAAAGGAGAAGACGATTGAATGGGAGAAAGATGAACTGATGGAGAAGCTGAAGCAGATCGAAAAATAGACTAAAAAGGCTCAACAAGAATTGGAAGAATAGACATACAGAACCCTGGAACTTGAGTAGGAATGGAAGCATGCCCAGAGTGAGGCTAAAAAGCTGGCCAAGGAGCATCAAGAAGCTGAAGAGGCTAAGGAGGCTTTGCTGCAGGCTTCCTAGCACAAAAAGAAGACCCAAGAACAATTGGCTTCAGAAATGGCAGAGCTGACAGCTCAGATCTCTCAGCTAGAGATGGCCCAACAGAAGAAGGAGAGTGAGGCTGTTGGGTGGCAAAAAGAAAAAATAGACACACATGGTGCAGGAAGACTTGAAGAAGACCTGTGCTGAATTAAAGACTGCCATGAATACACCTCATGTGGCAGAGCATGCAGAAAATGATCAGGATGAACAATATGAGAATGGGACAGAGGCCAGTGCTGACCTGTAGGCTGATGCTATAGCCAAGAATAACAGTGAAGAGGAACATACCACTGGGAAAAATGAGCGAGTGCAGAAGCACCTGAAGACCCTCACTGCAGAGCTGGCCAATGCCCATGTTGAGTCCAAGGAGACTGCCAATGATATGATCCATGCTGAGAACATGTGACTGGGCCAAGATAAATATAAGACCTGTGTCAGATCCAGCAGGCAGCACCAAGCAGTGCATAGATGAGTTTGGATCCATATAGTCATGGAATGGACACCCAGCCTCTAGGGACCTTTCCTTTATTCTTCCTTCTAGTCCTGATACCTCTTTATAACTGACACTGTGCTGGAGTCACCAACTAGAGCAGCTCTGGAGTCATGTCAAGCATTCAGTGCAGCCATGGGACCAAACCTAGCCCATCAGCCCTGCTGAATTCTTTAGGCAGACAAATGGCCCACTGTGGTGCTGAGACCCTTTTTCCCTCCATAACTTATTTAATCTAGCTTGCTAGAATAGACCATTTTCCAAGCTCTGAGGCACATTCCATTTCATTAGGTAGAAACATCCGTATGTAACTGTTACCCATGAGAGATAACTGTAGAGTAGATTGAAAACTATCCCTACTGCCCTATAACACCATTGCCTTCCTCTTCCACATCATGCGATTTCTTTTTCAGGGTTGGGTTACAGGGTTTTAAAAAAGAGGTAGGGCCATGATAGGATCAACTGAACTAAAATTTAGCCTCCTAGAGCCCTTCCATTTTAGATGCTTTCTAATACTTGGAGAGTAAAAGACTGAGTCATTATTGTTTCTATCTCCAAGATTTGGGCTGTTAGAAACTCAGTAATATACTTTTTCTTCTAGTTCAGGAACTCAATTTCTCCTTAGTGTAGGATAGAAAGATAGTGCCTTCAAGGGGCTTTGTATCCTACAAAGCCATTGTTCCTTTGGTTCAGGTAAGAATGAGTAAAGGACTTAGTCCCAGTGTCTTATGGGAACCTAAGCTTCAATCAAGTCAACTCTGAGCAGTAGTATCTCATATTATTCCAGGATGCTAGTTTTTCTCTGGTTCTGCCCCATCCCCTCCAATCCCTAAATTGACTCCAGCTAGAACAGTAGGGATGAGTACCCATAAGCTCAGCCAGCTCCATATGTATAGTTCTTGCCAAAATAAATTTTCATACCTTTTGTCAGTATTTTCCTTATCAGTCCAGGACACATGCCCAATCAGAACTACTTGGGCCCCAGTTCCTGCTTTGCAGCCATCTTGGCCTTAGAGTGGTGAGCCCTAGATCTTGATTCCAGTAGTCTCAATTAGGGAGTAACAGAAGAAGATACATATGGTAAAGAAGCTCATGCCTCTGACTACAGTTTACATAACCCTCTCAGGTGCCCAGTAATTCCTTCCTGTCACCCCTTCCAAGGTGGTACCTATGCTGTGCCTTTCACGAACCTCTAGCCTAGGTCATGTCACTAACATTGTGGTCCCATGGCCTACATAACATTGAGCTGCAGGGGATTCTGGCCTGGTTCCTTATACATTCCCATGCTTTGCCTTCAGTCCACAAGTAACCTCTTCTTCCTCTTCTCCATCTCATGTATGCTCTTTTTTCCCCATTCATTATTAAATATTCTAATTTGACTGACCTTGTAAGATACAAAAGTTACATTTTTATTTATATAGTTCTTGCTTTAAATTGGTCTTAACCATCCAGCAGAAAAGTATAACCCCAAAGTATAAAAAATAATACCATATTAATATGCTCAGCTATAAAAGACTCAAGTCAACAACTTCTAAAAATTGCCAATTCTGCTGATAACCCACTACTATTATGGACCATTGGACTATATTGGGTTATTTTGCTGAATTCAAGTATCTACAATCTTTAGACTGGCTTCAAGTATGAAAAGATCCTTTAAAGACTTTCCAAATACAACTTCTCTAACTAAAGTAGAACACATATCTCTGACAGAACAAAATGAAATGAAACAAAGCAAAAAAGAGGGATATACATAAAGGACCAATTTGTAGTGAAAAAATATACATATATGTATATACTAGATAGTGAGGATAGAGATAGTTACTCTCTTTTATTTCACTGAGCAGAAAGTTTTATACTAATATTGTTTAGACATGATATCATGACTGCATCTTTTCCTCTGAATAACTACTATGAAGACAACAATATGCAATTATTAATTCTTTTAATAACTTTATTGAGAAACAAATTGCAATGAGACAGCTTCAAAACCAATTACTAGGACAGTTTCAGTAATTCAACATTGCATATTGTTGTCTTCTTAGTGGTTATTCATAGAACAAGATGCAGACATGATATTCTGTCCACAAACACTATTAGTACAAATCTTTCTACTCATTGAATTAAGAGAAAGTGGTTATATGTCTATCCTAACTATTTTGAATATACAGACACAAAATGGTCCTTCACTTGTATCCCCTTTTTTGGTTAATTTTGTCCAAGATGCGTATTCCATTGTCATTTAAATATTGTAAGTGCATAATAACCCAATATAGTCCAGTGGTCCATAATAGTAGTGGGTTATCTGCATGACTGATAATGTCAGAAGTTGTTAACTTGAGCCTTTTACAGCGCAGTATATTAATAGGCTTTATTTTTTATACCTTGTTTTTATACTTTTGTGCTTGATGGTTAAGACCAAAGTTAAAGCAAGACCTATATAACAAGAAATGTAACTTGTATCTGACAAGGTCAGTCAAATCCCCTCAGGATTTATCCTGAAACCCTGTACCTCACTTTGTAGATCCTTTGTCAGTGTGAGCCATGTGGATGAGTCATGGCCATTGCTTGATCAATTTGCTCTCTGTGAAAGCCTAAGAGAATGTTTTCTCTCTAAATGACTCTCCTCAGGCACACTCTACATCATTGATCACTTTCCTCTGTGGCCCCATAATCTCCTTAATCAGAAAATTTGAGATACAACTCATTTATAGGATGTTACAGTACAGGTTCTCCTATATCTTGAGTCTTCACTGCCCTTGAAAGGCTAGGGCAACAATGTTGGCTGTCCTTGCAGCCCTTCTTTTTCTCTAATTTTTGGTCTACAAATTTAAGTTGTTAACCCTCCAGAAAAGAAGCTTATTATTATTACCCTGCAACATAGGCAGTTGCACTTAACCTCACTATCTGTCTGAATATCAGACATCTTAGACATAACATGGAACAGGTATTGCCATCAAGTATTGATATGCTAAACTTTAAGTTCCTATAGAACATGAAGAAAAAATAAAAAATATTTTTAAAAATAAGAATAAACAGTTATATAATTTTACTCAGAAATTTAGAAATCTAACCATATGCAGCATTGTATCAGGACAGTCCTATGATATTTTTTTCTTGTATTTTGTTTTCATTTATTACCTTTTTTTTTAAACAAACATTTACTTGAGAGACATTTTGGCAGTAATCAGTATGACATGAGAAGCAGTACAGATTTATAAGACCAGAAGGACAGGCCTTCCAAACATGACCCTAATATTACACATTGCTATCTTCAGTGTAGTTGCTTAGTTCACAGGCGCAATGTATTAATTATTATAACTGTCCTACCAACCTGTTTTGAAACTGTTTCATTGTTATTTTATCTTTTTTCTCATTAAAATGAATAAAAGATAAACAATAAAAAATAAATATTCTGGTGGTATCTAACTCAATATTGATTTCTACCTTTCTTGCTAATACACAATTAGAAGATATTAGCCTTGTCCGGGATTATTATGACTTTATATCCTTTATCACCCCCACACTTGGGAAGGATATATTATATTATAAAAGGATATTTTGCCAGAGATTTAATGTAAGAAACTTGCAGTATTACTGTTGTTACTATATGTTGTAAAATCCATTTAGTAATTAGCATTTGGTTTTGTTGTTCCAATTTGCCTTCTCCCCAAGATTCATTCCCCAAGGGGATGCCCTGTGCCCCTAGCCCAGTGCCTCTCTGGACCCCTCTGCTCTGATTTGTGAAGTGTTGTCTGCATTGCAGTGAATTATTTTGACACTCATTTATGCCCTATATTCTCTAAATTAAAACCTGGAATTGTGGGGCAATTTAAACTGCCTTAAGTAAGGCAGTAAGCTTCCACCACGAAGTCTGGGGAGAAAGGTTAGATTTTATATTAATATCTTTTGGTGTATTCTTGGATTTTAGAAAAAAACGGAGAAGTTTATGCTCAATCCATGTTCTATTTCAGTGCCAATAAAATTTTAAAAGACTTCAAAAACAAAAAGAAAAAATTCCCTGCATAAGGAAGCATCAAAGATTAAAATCTTCAGCAGAAAGTGCAGTGCTATATCTGACATGGATTGTATCACTCTTTTTTCTTTATTCATCTTATTTTCTTAAGAGGAAAGGTTTATTTTGCCTCGTGGTGTCAGAGATTTTAGTTCATGGTGAACCGGCTCCATTGTGTCTGGGCCTGTGGTGAAGCAGTACAGCATGGCTGAAGAGCATGGTAAAGCCAAGGGGCTCACTATGGCAGCCGCTAAGCAAAGAGAGAGAGGAAGTGTGAGGAAGGAGCTTGGAACAAAACACACCATTCACAGCGGAGTCCCTTGGGCCCTGCTGTCTCCTCCAGCTTGACCCCATTTCCCAGTTTTCTTCTAACTTCCCTACAACTACATCAACTAGAGACAAAGTCTTCAATATGTAAACTTATAGGAGACATTCCAAATCCAAACATTAACATCTGAACTCTAACCCCAAAATGCTGTGATCCATCTCACAATGCAAAGTCCATTAAGTCCACCTTCAAGAGTCCCTGTACTCTTAGCAGTTCCAGCACTGCTCAGAAGTCCAAATCCAAAGTCTTCCCCTGAAACTCAAAGCAAACTCTTAGCTATGAGTCCCTGTAAAAATAAAAAACAAGTTATATTTGTATTATATAATTGCACAAGATAAGCATTTCATTCCAAAGGCAGGCGCTAGGAGAATATCAAGAAAAAAGCAGACTAAAACAAGACAGAAACTCCACAGGATGAATATTAAATCCTTAGTTCTATGCCCTGTATCTAGGCACATGATAGTAGCATATGAACTCCAAAGAGCTTGGTCATCCCTGTCCCTAGGCCTCACTACCTGTAGCCCACTATCTTGGGCTGACTGAGCACATTTCTATGGCTTTTGTTGATAGACTTTCCAATGTTCCTCTCATCTCTAATTTCCAGAGACCTCCACTGAAGTTTCAACTTCACTCTCACAGCTTAATGCATCACTCTCCCTGTGATGTATTCTTTCAGGAATTTCAATACTGCCATACAGTGGCTGACCTTCCAGGTCCTCTTGTGAAATTTGAATGGGAGTCTCAATGTCCCTACAACTCCTATATTGCATAACTCTAAAATTAGCATCACATGGATAATTCCAGTGTCTACCAACAGCTCAAACAGTAATGAATGCACTCATATCAGGACTATAACAATCTCTGAATGCCCAAACAGCTGAGAATTGTGAGATGAATCCTGAGGAAAGACATCCCTATAGGAGGATGATACTCAGAATCTCTTTTCTCAAAACAAAATTTTTCAAATAAGTTAATAGGGGGCCTGGGAGATGGCTCAGTGGAATAAGCACTTCCCTGGCAAGTGCAATGGCCTGAGTTCAATCCCTGGTTCGGCCAAAAGTAAAAATAAAAAAGTTAATACTTTCATACCTGTGATGGTTGGGTACTAGCCAACTCCAGAGCTACATCAAGGCATCTTCTTTTTAACTGTGTTAATCCCTTTATCAATTAAAACTTTCTTGGCCCCAACCTTACTAAACTGGAAGTTTTTCAAGTAATTCCACTCTGCTATTTGTTCATAATTCTTACTGTAAATCTGGCTAAAATCAATACTTATGTTACCACTTAAATGCTGTGCTGTGTTGAAATTTCCTCCATCAGATACACTAGTCCATTGCCTTTACGTTCAGCTTCACACAAAGTCTTAGGGCATGGATGAAATAGCACACACAAATTCTTTGCTGAAATGTAACAAATGGTCCCTGGTCCAGTTCTCAATAAAGTCCTCATTTCCATCTGAGACCTCATCAGGACAGCCTTTACCATCTGCATACTTATCAAGATTCTGGTCTTCTGGGTTCCTACCATAATCATCCAATCACTTTTTCTTTTCTTTTTGACACTGAGGTTTGAACACAGGAGCTTCTCACTAAGCTATATCCATAGAACCTGTTTAACTTTTTAAATTTTGAGATGAAATCTTTATCTTGATTATTTTTCTCATTTTCCTGAGACAAAATACCCAACCCTACAAGTTGAAAGAGGGAAGGTTTGTTTCAACTCACTGTAGAAGATTCAGTCCATAATCAACTGGCTCCAAGGCAGGGGTGACATGACCAACGGGCATTGCAGAGGAAAGTCCATAGCATGCCAAGGCCAGCAGAAGCCAGCAAAACATCCTGCCTCTCCTTTTTGACTCTCCCAGACCACCTGCCTTTTGGGTGTCACCACCTACACCCAAAATGAGGTCTCCATTATCCACACCCAGAATCAGCTAAAGCAATCATACACTAATTTATTAACCATGAACCCTTAATCTCTGCATCACACCTTAATCCCAGTGCCACCTCCTTAATCCCAACATCACACACCCTAGATTCAGCCACCTCCAAAAAGCCCAACATAAAATCACAAGAAGCTTTGGAAGATCATCTGTCATCTAATGCTCAACTGCTGGAGCTCCTTGACTATTATGCCAACAGAGACCGCTCCGTGGGCCCACTGTGGCATACATGCCATAGCTTTCCCACCACTGACCTAGGGCTTCAGTAGTTTGCAACTCCAAATCTATCCAAATTCCTCCCACAAACCAGTGCCAGAGGTATCTGATCAGGAAGAGGCACAGCAACAATCCACTTCAAAGTATCAATTTTCTGTGTTAGTCAGCTTTCCATTATTGTGACAAAATACCTGGGATAAACAGCTTAAAGAAGGAAAGGTTCATTTTGGTTCCTGGTGTCAGCAGGTTCAGTCCACAGTGGGCTGGCTCTATTGTTTCTAGGCCTGTGGAAAGAGAGTGCATCATACTGCAAGGCTGTGGCAAACCAAAGCTGCTCACCTAACAGCACCCAGAAAGCAACAAAAAAGAAGGCTACCTGTCTCTCATTTATTTTTTTAATTTCATTTATGAAATTAACTTTATGTGATTCTTTGTAAGGAATGGAGTTTGAAAGCTGTACTTAATTTTTAAATTGTATTGACTTATTTGTATGATGAAATATTATTGTGGGCACTTCACATAGTAGTGTTATTAATTTGGCAACTGGAAAGCAATGAAGCTAACATGTTAATTTTTCTTCTCTTGTTTATTTACATTTTAACCCAAAATGTATTGATTCTGAAATCATCAAAACAAAAACAAAAACGATCTGAAAATGTAAGAATTTGTAGAAAAAGATCAAATGAGCTCGGCTACTCCTGAGAAAAATCCCTTGACCAGGCTGTTATTTTAAAGTTTGTGCTGGCAATATAATGGAAGGGGGATGATATGTAGTAATATAATTAAAATCAGATTTAAAATGTTTAGAGGAAAGAAAACTACATTTCTTAATTCATTATTTTCTTCCTTCATCATATCCAGTTTTCCATGCCATCAATTTGATTACTGTGCTAAGAGACTTCCCAAGAGATATCTAGATAAACCTGTATGAAGTTGGAAATATCATAAGTCAAAATGCAGTTAAAATACCTAAGCTCCTGAACATTATAACTTGGCAACAGTTATTTCCCCTCATGACCGTTTGACAGCTCACTTTGCTTCTCTACATCACAAGAGAGGAATTTACCACATATTGGTTGCCCAGGAAAAGGTCAAAACTTGAAGTATATTTTCTATTAAATTTATAATACTTTTACACATTCATAAGCAGAAAAATCACTAAGTATAACTATCATAAATTGGGGCCATCTGTATATGTAAAACCTTAGGAAAAGTCGTTTAGCCAACATCAACAGAAAAGACAGCAAAACTCTCATTGTAATAATAATAGGCATAGCCACTAGCATTTACTGAGTTATGTGCTTGAAAGACTTTATTGAAATTAACTCATTTGTTTATCACTATGCGAAGTATATTTTTAGTAGATACTCTTATGATCTTCATTTTTGAATGTTTTGCTGAAGCCCATGGATCCATAGGGGGATGTTTTTCATTCTTTTTTTTCATTGATTGTAGACTAACGGGTTTCATTTTGGCAGGCTCACCATGCACATCACATATTTTGGTCATGATCACCTTCCCGTGGCACACTCTTCCCCTTAGGTTCATATGGGAGATACGATATTGATGAATACATTTTGCCCATAATCTATTCTCCTATTATCTGCCTTTCTACATCCTCCCCTTCCTCATATTTCCTTCCTCTATTCTAACAATAATCTCCCTTATATATGTTTGTCACCTTTACAACATGCCACATTTTAGGGAAAATGTGTGGTAGTTGTCAGATTCCTTTGCCCTTTTTTAATTGAGTCATTTGCTTTTTTACCATCCTTGCATCCCTGAAATGAATCTTACTTGATCATGGTAAATGATCTTTTTAATCAGCTATGAAAGTAAATTTTCTAGTATTTTATTGAGAATTTTTACATATATTTTAATCAGAGATATTTCTCCTCTTGTGGTTTCCTTTTCTGATTTTGGCATCAGTAATTTTGGCTTTTAGAATTAAGTTCTTTGTTTTTTTTTTTTTTGGTTTTTTGTTTTGTTTTTTTATTTTGCAGAGCTGAGGATTGAACTCAGGTCCTTGCACTTGCCAGGGAAGCGCTTATTCCACTGAGCCATCTCCCTGGGTCCTTAGAATGAAGTTTGAATTTCCCACTATTTCAAAACTGTCTCATTGCTATTTGTTTCTCAATAAAATTAATTAAAAATAAATAAATAAAAATAAAATATTAGTGTTCAAGTTTTTAATAGCAAAACTATGGAAAAAGTCCCAATACCCATCAACCAGTGAATGGATTTTTAAAAAAGTATTTTTTTTAATTCAATGAAGTACTACTATGCCATGAAGAAGGATAATCTTAAGACATTTCCAGGCAAATGGAGCCATCTTAAGACTATAATTTAAAGTGAAATAAATCAGACACATATGTAAATATTGCATTGTTTCTCTGGTGTGAGAAACAAAAGGGACCAAAAATGTGTAATAGATATTGTAAAATAGGAAGAAAATGTCCAAATGGAAAGGGGAACAAGGGAGGGTTAAGGGAAAAGGAAGGGAGGAAGAAGTAAAAAAAACAAATGAGAAAGTAAAGAAAAAATAGAAACAAAGGGGAAGAGGAGATGAAAGGAGGTAGGGGAATAGGAAGAAAAGAATTAAATTATATCATATATAGGTACAAATGCCCTATGCTGAATATGATCATCGTGCATATCTAAAATGTACAATACAAATCATTTCCTTTTAAAAACAATATTAGTGTGCCAATTTATTATTATGTTGGTCATCAAACCTCCTCCCAATTCTTTTCTTATTATTTTATCAGCAATATATTTGCAAGAAAAACATGGCAAACAACACATAAAAGTTTCACTGTAGTCGGTGCTCACACACCCTTACATTTCATCAAGATGGTACATAAAAATAGCTGATGGTCTCTTGTTTTCAGATATTGCTGCTGTGGAAGAATGGCTAGTAAAGATCACTTTACATCAAGGATTAAATATTTATGCTACTGAAGGAACCCTGTTGGATAGTCTTCGAGGTAAGTTCCGAAGGTGAAAGTAGAATCAAATTCACATATTATTTCAGTGAACATTGGCATCTACTGTATGCCAGACTCTGGTAAATCCCAAATGATGGCATTGACATGCTCAAGACATGATGGGGCAAAGAATTAAATATATTTATTTAAAAATAAACGTGTAAAATAAAAAGTGTATAATTGTCATTAGAGGTCGCTAAATAAACATAGAAATGTATCTTTTATTGTGGCCATTTGGGCAATCATTCTAAATACGGTATAAAGTTAATTTTTTGCTCTTAATTAAGCATCAGTTGCTTTTTTTTTTCAGCAAACGCATCATTTTTTATTATAAGTGTTCCCATGACGTGCCAACTTTGAATAAGTCCAATTATGCATTAGTTGCTTTAACTTCATGAACAGAGTGGTACAAATAATTACACTTCCCTTTTTCAAGTGTCTGATAAAAAATAATTTTGAACCACCTATTAAATTGTATCATACTGAGAAATCTTCAGTGCTAGATCTATTTTCTTTCCTTTTTCTTTTTTATTTTAATCCTACCTTGGTGTGATGCTATGTAAAGAACAGAGTAAAATGTAAGAAGGAATGCATACTATGGAAAGAATCATTTGACAGACTTTTTTAAAAGCAAGTATGTATCAACTCTACCATCTACCAATTAAAATCTTTATAAGTAGAGAAAGATATCTATAGTTTTAGAAAATCTTCCAACAATGACATATTGTGAGGTTAAGAATCATGTGTGCCCAAGAGACATATTCAAGTGTATTTCATAAAGTAAAATTTGTATCAAATAACTGGAAAGAACCTAGATAGCCATAAATAAGGGGAAAAGCAAATACATGTTAGTATGCCCTGTTAAAATGAACAAAATGGGTCTAAAAAGCATCAATAACTGAACCCAAATATTCAGTGAAAAATCAAGTTGTAGGATAGAATAGAATATTTACCTAAAATTCAGAAAATACACAAAACAATGCTAATCTTCATGGATACCTATATATTGTAATAAAAGTACAACATCATGGACTACACAGAATTTTATGCATCTGGTGATAATTTACTAACAGAACTATGCAAAGCAACAGAGACTTCCTCAACATTATCTGAATTGTTTTGTCTCTTTAATCAAAATTTAAATATCTAGGATTGGAAGTCTAGGTCTGTGGTACAGTGTTCGCCAAGCACATTTAGGGCCTGAGTTGGATTCCCCACCAACATAATAAAATAAAATATCTGAAACAAAAATGACAAAACAATAGAGTTAATCTTTTTCATAGCTTCCAATTTTTCAAAAAATAGTGACCCAATTATTTAATACTCATAACAATATTGGTTCTGATATTTGGCTACCTCAGACACCTCTGAAGTATTAAATTACCATCTAAATTAATTTCTGTTTTTAAGAACCAGATATCTGAAACATTTTTAAATTGAGATACTATATTAAGCTAGTTTTGTTTTTGTTTTTGTCTGTTTGCTTTTTTTTTCCTTGACATAGGGTCTCTTCATATAGTTCAGGCAGGCCTTGAACTCACTATGTAACCCAGGCTGGCCTCAAACTTGTGTCAATTCTCCTGCCTCAGCCTGCCCAGTGCTGGGACTACCGAGGTACATCACCACACCCAATATTCATTAACATTTTTAACTTACATCTATTTAGAGTATATAGAGGTAATATGGCAGCTAAGAGCTTCAAAAATTAGTAAGCATTAGAAGATTCTAGATGTAGGAATAAAATTGATCTCTTTAAGGCACTAAATTCAGAAGACTAGTGCCTCAGAAGAATAAAAAATGACAATGAGTAGTGTATAATAAAAACCATGGACTCTTTTCAAATTATATTGAAGAGGCATTGGAATGTGTTAAAGCAGGAGTGTGCTAATGTGAAGATTATGGCTAGAAGTCTATATTCACTCCTACACTCAGTGGGGATGCTAGCAGCCATGTCCCTGCCACTTTATATCCAACACGAACTCCAGACCACTCCACTGTCCTGTCTCCTGCACTCAAACTGCTCTTAGCTGTGCTCACCAACAACTTTCACTTTGGTTATTTTTCTGTCTCAGCACAAGTCAGAACTTCTAATCACTGTTTGTTTGTTTTGAGTTTTAAGTACAGGATCTGACTAAGGAGTTTGTATGTAGTAGAGAAGCATTGTCAGTTCACTGCTACCATGTCCCAGGTGCAAGCTCTAATCTCCCTGTGTTCCACCCCAAAAAGTCAACTGCCTTACCCTAAATTCCCTTGAATTCTTGAGTAACTTACTACTGAGGTAGTTATTCAGTGTGTTTCTGTCCCTTTAGAACTTTATCTGACCATTCTATGTCAACTCAAATAGAAAACTTAAGTGCTTTTTTTTTTGCTTTGTGCAAAAATTTTTAAAAGTCACATACAATCTTTGGGTTTGTAGCAGACTGAAACTTAAAATCTGAAGAGGCAGAGATTTACACTTCAGAATATTATTGGGAGCACCAGCAAGAGCCCCCATCTCTTACTTGGTGCTACAGTGCAGGGCTGCAAAGAAAAACTCAGAGACAAAATAAGAATGAAGCTGGAAAGTGGGACGGTCAGTTCTCAGTGCTGAGCAAAGACCCCAGAACAGCCATGTCCTCAGTATTTGTTGGTTATACAGTCTATAGGACAGGGTGAGGAAGTCACAAGTGGTTGCTAGGGATAAGATGTTGATGCAGGCAGGGCTTATAAAGGAGGGAACAAAATATTCTTGCCTCAAGGACAGAAGAGGCTAGAAAAGGTCATGATTAATGACTCATTTTTCCATAAAATAGACTTCAATAGAAGAGTAATTTGTCTTCAGCTGCCCTGTCATCTCATATCACAGTCCCACAGCTTCACAGGCCATAGCTCTGGTCTCTGTTACGGCCGTTGGTGTGGAGAGCTCTGCCTACCACCCACAGTGTTCTCACGGGGAGGGGGCCTCCAGCCTCAGTACTTAGAACAAGCCCGTTGGGAGATTAACTGTCTACAGCCTACACCGTTTACAGCCTGCTGTGGGCATAATCAACAGTGGCCTTGCACAGAATATAAACAGCTACTGGGATAATTACTAAATACCTCTGTTCTTAAAAATCCTTTGATTTTTTTTTTTTTTTTTTTGAAAATCACACAGCAGTATTCTTTCAAGTTGCCCTGGTTTCCTTTCAGTACCTTCTTTTTTCATTTATTTAAAAGGAAAATTTTTTCTTCTGAAATTTATGAATGACAAATATTTTTTTATTCAAAGTTTTTAGAAGATATTTTCTCAGGGTAAAAAATTTATACACAAAAATTTGACTTTATGCATGAAAATTTCACTTTGGCTCCAATCTGTTGGACATCCGTAAATAATTTCTAAGTTTTAAAATTCATAAACCCTTGTCTGATTACGCTAGTCAATTGAGAAAGAATATTTTTCATCCTTTCAGTTCCAGTTCAGGGCTCTCCTGGAAACTCTTTCATTCTAGGGAATAGAGAGAGGCTTCACCAGGGCAAGTGAGAGCCGATGGGCACTGGGCGGCTCTGTACCTCGCTGAGGAAAAAACATGGGCAAAGGAGATCCTAAGAAGCCAAGAGGCAAGATGTCACCATAGGCATTCTTCATGCAAACTTGCCGGGAGGAGCACAAGAAGAACACCCGGATGCTTCCGTTAACTTCTCAGAGTTTTCTAAGAAGTGCTCACAGAGGTAGAAAACCATGTCTGATAAAGAAAAAGGAAAAATTGAGGACATGGCAAAAGAGGACAAGTTCATTATGAAGGATAAATGAAAACTTATATTCCTCCTAAAGGAAAAACAAAAAAGAAAGTCAAGGATCCCAGTGCACCTAAGAAGCCTCCTTCGGCCTTCTTGTTCTGTTCTGAATATCGCCCAAAAATCAAAGGAGAAGATCCTGGCCTCCCCATTGGTGTTGTCACAAAGAAACTTGGAGAAACGTGAAATAATACTGCAGTAGATGACAAGCAGTCATATAAGAAGAAGGCTGCTAAGCTGAAGGAAAAGGACATTGCTGCCTACCAGGCTAAAGGAAAACCAGCAAAGAAGGGAGTCATCAAGGCTGAAAAAGAAGGAAGAAGAGGGGATGAGGAAGGTGAGGTGGAGGAAGAAGATGAAGAGGGTGAGGAGGATGAGAAGAGGATGATGATGAATAAGTTGGTTCTAACGCAGTACTTTTTTTCTTGTCTATAAAGTATTTAACCCCCCTATACACAACGCACTCCTTTTGAAGAAAAAAAAATTGAAATGTAAAGCTGTGTAAGATTTGTTTTTAAACTGTACAGTGTCTTTTTTGTATAGTTAACACATAATGAATGTGTCTTTAGATAGCCTTGTCCTGGTGGTATTTTCAATAGCCATTAACCTTTCCTGGTACAATATGGGGGTTGTAAATTTGGCATGGAAATTTAAAGCAGGTTCTTGTTGGTACACAGCACAAATTAGTTATATATAGGAATGGTAGTTTTTCATCTTCAGTTGTTTCTGATGCAGCTTATATGAAATAATTGTTCTGTTAACTGAATACCACTCTGTAATTGCAAAAAAGAAAAGTTGCAACTGTTTTGTTGACATTCTGAATGCTTCGAAGTAAATACAATTTTTTATTTTAAAAAAAAAAGGGAAATTAAAAAGACATCACGACCCAGAAGGTCTTGTTTGCTACATAAAACATCTTGTTGAGCTGTTTTCAGCCTGTGCTGAGTTGAATATGTCTCATCTCTGATTGTTTTTTGTTGTGTTTGCTGTTTGTTTGTTTGCTTATCCCATTTTCTTTCTATTTTTCACAAACCCTTCTAAATTTCTTGGCCACAAATAACAACTTCCCTGGGTCTCAACTGCTGCTCTGAATTTATCCTTATTTTTATCTTTTATTGTTTCAAAGGAATTGGAGAAGCAAACAAAGAGGAAATATGGGCTCTTGAAGCAGAAGTTGGTCTCTAAATTAAAATGTGCATATCTTGTGATTCAGAGATTCCATCTCTAGAGATGGATCCTAAGGCAAATGGCATTTTTCAAGTATCTCCCATCCAACATACTGTTCTGCAGTGTGACCTTGCCAAAGCCCTATGAAGGGAATTTGATTTGATTCCTTTTCTAGACAATAAAACTGACCTACTTTTAACTGACGAAGCATGGATCACACTACATCCATTTTTGAATATAATTATTCCCTTACATAGTTCCTCTGAAAATCTTTAAGTAGATTTAATATGTTTCGTTTTTCGAGAATACTGCCACAGTTTACAACCTAGCTCTGATTTCCACAGAACCTATTCTTCAGTGGAAAATTGGGGATAAAATGTCATTACAAGAGATCAGTATGTTATATCCATATGTGACGGATCTTAAGATGACGAAGTGCCCCTGTGCCAATGATGTAGCATTACTTGGATTCATCCTGAATGCAGCGTATAATGGTAAGCCTGTACCTTCACTGAGTGATGGAGGTAGTGTTTTGTATCTGTTGAAGTTGTTTAACTGGTTATGCAAACTGAATGTATTGACAGAGTATGGTAGGAATTTTTCCTAAAAGTACCCACAAATTTACTCTTCACCTTGTCTACTTGCAAGTTTGATATAATAATGATACTTTTTGCTGTGGCTTTTTGCCTTGCTAATAGTATCTCTCCTTATTTCTTACCCTATGAGTGTTTTACTTTGTCATAGAAATTATTTACTGTTTCTAATCTATCTGCTATTTTCATCATGTATAAATAGACATTACTATTCCTAAAATATCACATTATTTTATATAATACACATATACCACCACTATAATAATAAATGTATGGGAAAAAACTAGTTTTCTATACATTGTTATTTATAAGCTCCTGAAACAAAATGTATGGATTTTCCACAAGAAGCAATTCACTTCTCTTTAGAAACCAAGTGAATATCTTGTGCTTTATTTCAGTTCTTACACTAGCTATCTGGAACTTGACAGACCCCTATGCCTTACATGCTCAACCCCACAAAACTCTGCCCCCAACTTCAGATACAAGGCAGAATCCAAGGCTGTGATCTACACTTCTAACCAACCTGTTATCAATTTGAGTTCCCATAACTCCCTCATGAATTCAAGAATTTTCTAGAACAGAACTCAAGGAAACAATGACTTACATGTTATGGTTTATTATTGGAATATTACAAAAATACAGATAAACAGCCAGATAAAGGGGTATACAGGGCAAAGTACCTCAGGTGAGGCTCTGTCTCCATGGGGAGTTGCACTATGACACCATCACAGGACATAAATATGTCCACCAATCTAGAAGCCCTCTCAAGCCTTATTCCTATCATATGCATGATCAGTCATTAAATCAGTTTCCAGCCTTTTGCCCCTTCCAGGAGAAAAGTATGTAGGGTTGAAATTTTCAATCTTCAAATTATAGTTTTGTTTTTCTAATGACCGTCACAGTCCTAAAACTAATGGGATCCCATCAGCTATCACATTTTAAGAACAAAAAGGACTCCAGTTACTCAGGAAATTCCCAAACATTTAGGAACTGTCTATCAAGAACAGAAGCAGACTGTATACCCACCAACTGATGACAGGATAAAGAAAATATGGTATCTGTTTATAATGGATTACTACTCTGTTGTAAAGAAATCTGTGGAGACAAAAGTTAAATATAAGATTCTTGGTACATAATTACACCAAATATTACTATTCATCTAATAGTATTCTAGTTATTTTTCCTAATCTTTGATGACCTCCTAGCCCCAAATTCCAATATTCAAACAAAATATTTAAATTTTTTAAAAAAACAAATATCTCATTCATATGTAATATATCAATGTAAAAATCCAAATGGTTATACAGAAAACACTCAAAAGAAATATGAGAGTGTTACAAAGTTGTGGGATATAATAACAATAATGGTTTAGGAAAATCACAACACCAAAGACAAAAACAAAATTTTTATTTTTTGTTGTGATGACAGTAGTGGTTCTAGGGATTGAATACAGGACCTTGTACACACTTGACAAGTGCTCTACAACTGAAGTAAGCCCTCAACCTCAAAATTATAATTTTAAAATTCAAGAGACAGAAGGCAAGAGAAGTTACAGGGCCTGTTTTACAGAAATTCTACAACCTAATGCAGGTTACAGAAAAAAACTAAAATAAACAACAAATACCATGTTCATGAATAGGAATTGTGAGGTCTAGCATTGCAAAGATGTTAATCAACTGTAAATTGGGCAATCAACTCAGTACAGTTTCTGGAAAATGTACACATTGTTTTTGTGTCTGTTTTGTTACTGTAGAAATTTACAAGCCAATCCCAAAATCTGGATTAATTTATGCTATGGCCCGTAATGTTTACATTAATCATGACCGTTAGACTCCTGTAGCTGATATATCTCTATTCTCATTTCCTCTTTCCCTTCTCCTCACCCCTCACCCATGTTCCCTTGGACTACATCCCTCTTGTAAGACAACCATCTTCTTGTATCTTTCTATCCATTCTGTATCATTTTTTTGTTCACTCTTTGCCTCTCTCAAATAAGAGATGCTGTGCAGGGAGATAGTTCAATGCAGTAAGTGCCTGCCTGGCAAGCTTATGGTCCTGGCACTGGGGGAAAAAAGGGAGAGAGAGATGCCATATGGTATTTAAGCTTGTGTGTCTGGTATATTTTATTCAACATTATATTTCCAGGTACATGCAGTTTCCAACAAATATCTCAGATTTCTTTACAGCAAAACAGCACCCATTCTATACAGACACAACGCTTTCCTTATCCCAGCATCAGTGGGTGGGTATGCAGTCTGCTTCCAGGACTTAGCTTTATGAATTGTGCTGCTATAAACATTGGTGTGCATGTAGCATTGTTGTATGATGACTCGAGCCCTTTGGGGAAGATACCAAGCAGAGGAATAGCTAGGTCGTATGGAATTTCTCATTTCAATTATTTTTTTTTCTTTTAAATGTCTTTTTGAGACAGGGTCTCACTATGCAGTTCAGGCTGTCCTTCAGCTCACTTTGTAGCTCAAGCTGGTCTTGAACTCACAACAATCCTCCTGCCTCAGCCTCCCAAGTGCTGGGATTGCAGGCATGTGCCACCACTCCCGGCCTCATTTCAATTCTTTGAGAAATCTTTATTTTATTTATTTATTTTTTTAATTGAAGAACAAATAGAAATGAGACAGTTTCAAGACAAATTAACAGGACAGATTCGATAAATTAATATACTGCAAACTGTTTTCATAATGTTTTGGTATCATACAAGGTGCATACATGATATTATACTTACAGACATTATTATAGCAGATGTCTCTAATCAGTGAATTAAGAGCGTAGCTGTTTACTTACTTTATTTTCTATAGCTGAATTATATCCCAGATTCAAAAATTAATACTTTCTACCTTGTTATCTCCCTAGTGGTTGTTCATAGTACTAGAAGCCGACATAATATCTTGTCCAACCACTATTAGTGCAAATATTACTTCTCATAGAATTATGCAGAAGCACGGCATATTTATCCTAACTATACTGTTTATACACACACATCATGATTCTTCCTTCCTTTGTATACCTTTTTTTTGTGTCTAGACCTGTCAAAGATGAGCACTCCATTGTCATTAAACCAATTTAGGTGCCTGAACTCGGCGACACAATCCAACACAGTCCAGCATTCCACAATAATAATGAGTTATCTGAAGAAGTTGTTGACTATAGCCATTTACAGCTCAACTTATTATTATGGCCCCGTGTTATATACCTCATTTTTATATTTTTCTGCTGGATGGTTAAGACCAAGATAGATCAAGCCCTATATACCAAAAGATGTAGCTTTCGTTTCTGTTGAAGTCAGTGAAGTCCCCTCAGGGTTTATCTTGTAATCCTGTACCTTATTCTGTAGATCCTTTGTCTGTGTCATCTATGTGGATGAGTCACGGCCAATGCTTGACCAGTTTGCTCTCTATGAGAGCCTAAGAGAAAGTTTTCTCCCCAAGTGACTCTCCCCAAGCGCACTATAGATCATCAATCTCTTTCCTCCATAATCTCCTTGATCAGAAAATTTGGGGCACAACTGAGTTCCATGATGTTAGAGTACAGGTTCTCCTATGTCCTGAGTATTCACTGACCTTGAAAGGCTAGGGTCAAAATGTTGGCTGGCTTTGTGGCTCTTGTATTTCTGCAATTTTGATCTGTGAACTTAGGTTGTTAACCATCCAGAAGAAAAGCTGATTAGTACCCTACAGCATATGCCATTCAGTTTGCCCTAACTATCTTATTAAATTCTTTTTAGTTGTTGTACATTTCTATTTGTATTTCTTCTTTTGACTTCTTATACTAGGGAGACTATACAATATTTGCACATGTGTGTCTGGTTTATTTCACTTATGAGTATATGTTCAAGTGGCATCCACTTCAATATAAATGCTTCAAGTTTGTCATTCTTTATAGCTGAGTAATACTCCATTATATATAAATACCACATCTTTTTCAACCATTCCTCATATTACGGACATCTTGGTTGTTTCCAAGATTTTGCTATCACAAATTGTGCTGCTATAAACATAGGTACACATATGTCACTATGATATAATGTTTTCAGTTCCTCTGGAAAAATTTCCAGTAGGGGGACAGCCAGCTTGAATGGGATTTCCAGTCCTACTCTTTTGAGGAGTCTCCACACTGATCTCCACAATGGTTGAACCAGTCTACATTCCCACCAGCAGTGAAGTGTTCCCTTTTCCCTACAACCTCTCCAACATTTGTTGTTGGTTGAGAGAAATCTTAAACTGATTTCCATGACAATTGTAGAGTTTGCATTCCCACCAGCAATGAAAAAGTGTTCCTTTTTCGCCACGCCATGCCAGTGTTTGTTTTTGGTTCATTCCTTAATGATTGCCATTCTTTTTGAAAAAGAGGGAGTCTTAACGCTATCTTATTTTGCATTTCTCTAATGCCCAGAGATGCTCAGCATTTTTTCATATATTTCTCAGCCATTTGTATTTCTTTCTTTGTTAAATCTCTGTTCATTTATCTTGCCCATTTCTAGACTGGGTCTTTAATTTTAGCTGGTTTAATTTTGTTGAGATCTTTGAATATTCTAGATATTAGTCCTCTGTTTGAGGTAAATATTTTTCCATTCTATATGCTTTTCTCTTCATTCTACTGATGATTCTTGTGCTGTACTCTACAGAATCTGGTTAGCCTGATAAAATCCCATTTGTTGATTCTTGCTATTTCTTATGCAATTGTGGCTCTAGATAGAAAATCCTTTCCTACACCGCTCTTCAAGTGTTTTATCCACTTTATCTTCCAGAAGTTTAAAGTTTCTGTTTTAGGGCTGAGATCTTTGAGCTCTTTATATTTTGAATATGTGGTGAAAGGTAAGGGTCCCGTTTCATTTTTCTACAGATAATCAGTTTTCCCGACTATTCTTGTTGAATAGGCTAGCTTTCCTCTAGCATATGCTTCTGGATCTTTTGTCAAAGATCAAACAGCTGAATGTATTTGGGGAGATCTCTGTGTCCTCAGTTCTGTCCCATTGTCTGTCTGTCTGTTTTCATTCCAGCTCCATGTCATTTTTATCAATATTGTTTTGTGGTACAGCTGAAGTCAGGGATTGCTATGCCCCTTGCTTTGCTTGTATTTCCCACATTACTTTTGCTATTTAGGGACTTTTCTGGTTCTGCATGAATCTTGGAATTGTTTCCTCTAGATATTTAAAGTGTGATGTTGGCATTTGGATTGAGAAAACATTGATTCTGTATAAAAGTTTTGGAAGCACACCCATTTTTACAGCGTTGATTCTTCCTATTCAGAAGCAGGAGACATCTCTTCATTTTCTGATGTCCTCTTCAATTTTCTTAGTTTCCCTGTTTCTGTTCTTGCCCTATTATAATTCTTCGTCCATATAGACATCAAAGTGATATTCACAAGCACAAGGACATCTCTTTTCAATTAGTTCAGTTTGCTTCCATTCTTCAAACCTTCCAGCAGCTTCCCTTTGCCATTAGAATAAAAGTCATGTTCGCAGTACCTACATCAGTTTTTACAAACCTGGAATTCAATAGTGGACATTACAAGCTTGTCATAGTGAGTAATTTATAAATCAAGGTTGGTCTAAAAATATTAACCAGCATAAAATATTTTTATTGCTTATTTTGCCATTAAATATTTCTAAACGTTGGAGGAGTCTGGTCACATAATATGTTGGGTATCCATAATTATTCTGTCTTACAATATCTCATAGTTATTTGTTTGTTTGTTTTTCTCATAGTTATTTGTAACACTAGAGAAGAAAGGCTTAGAAACACAAGGCTTTCCTCTTCTTGGAAAAAGTAGACAATAGTAACATTCCTTCTCACATCTTATATAGAAAAGATCTGAGAATGAAAATATATTCTTCAAAGTGTGGCATTGCTAATATTTATCTTATGGAAACACAGTACATGTACCCTATGGTTAAGTGTCTTAACCACCTTCTTTCTCAGTAGTTATGCCTGTTGAAAAAATATAACACTAGCATACCTTGTTTAAAATACCAAAGTCTCAACAATCCCAGCTATGGATAAGAGTTGGGAGATAAAGTATTTTCAGTATTTACAATATGTTTAATTTTTTTTTTTTTTGTCTTTTTTTGAGACAGGGTCTCACTGTGCAGTTCAGGCTGGCCTTAAGCTCACTTTGTAGCTCAGGCTGGTCTCGAACTCACAACAATCCTCCTGCCTCAGCTTCCCTAGTGCTGGGATTACAGGCATGCGCCACCACGCCCAGCTATGTTTAATTTTTTAAGGTTCACATAAGGCTCTTCCAAATAAATTTCTAATTCATAATTACAAATATTAAAGTAAATCATAGTCCCTTCCCTCTTGGAAATTACATTTTAATTTCCTTTTTTCCATAATTTTATTGAAGAACAAATAGCAATGAGACAGTTTCAATTCAAATTAGTAGGACATATTCAATAATTAATACATTGCATATTGTTTTCTTAGTGATTATATGTTGTATAAGGTGCAGACATGGCATTCTATTTACAAACACTATTAGAGCAGATCCCTCTATTCACTGAATTAAGAGAATGTAGCTGTATACTTATCTTTTTTTTTGAAAGCTGATTTATAGAATAGTTTCAATAATTAATACTTTTTACATTGTTATCTTCCTAGTGGTTATCCATAGTACAAAAAGCAGACAAGATATCCTGTCCAAACACTATTAGTACAAATCTTTCTTCTCATAGAATTATGCAAAAGTAGCTACATATTTATCCTAACTGTTCTGTATATACAAACACAGAATGGTCCTTCTTTTGTATCCCCTTTTATTGTTTTGTCCAGTCAGAGATGGGTATTCTATTGGCATTCAATTATTATAGGTGCTTGAATTCAGCGAAACACTCCAACACGGTCCAGCACTCCATGATAGTAGTGGGTTATCTGAAGAAGTTGTTGACTAGAGCCATTTGAGCTCAGCATATTATTATGGCTTTATGTAAAAAGCCATTTTTATACTTTTCTGCTGGATATTTAAGACCGAGATGAAGCAAGACCTATATAACAAAAAATGTAACTTTTGTATCTGATGAGATCACTCAAGTCCCCTCAGGGATTATCCATGATCTACCTCACTCTGTAGATCCTTTGTCAGTGTCAGCCATGTGGATGACTCATGGCCATCGCTTGACCAGTTTGCTCTCTGTGAAAGTCTGAGAGAAAGTTTTTTCTCCATGTGACTTAGGCACACTGTGGCTCATCAATCACATTCCTCTGTGGCTCCATTATCTCCTTAATCAGAAAATTTGGGGCACAACTGAGTTCCATGATGTTACAGTATAGATTCTCCTCTGTCCTGAGTCTTCACTGACCTTGAAAGGCTATGGCCAAAATGTTGGCTGACCTTGCAGCCCTTCCATTTCTCCAATTTTTGATATTCAAACTTAGGTTGTTCACCCTCCAGAAGAGAAGCTGATTATTACCCCACCACATAAGCATTTTGGTTTACCCTAACTATCTAATTATCAAAAATACTAGGCATAACATGGAGCAGATATTTTCTGTCAAGTATGATATATTGAACTTTAAGTCTTTACAGAATATAAGGAAAAAAATTTTAAATAGTAATATATGCATATTATTACACAGAAATTTAGAAATCTAACCATATACAGCCTTGTAACAAAACAGTCCTGTAACATTTTTTCTTGTGTCTTTTTTTTCATTTATTACCCATAAAAAAAAAACTTCTACTTGTGAGACAGTATGGTAATAATTGGTATATCGTGACAGGAGGTATGTATTTATCAGACCAGAATGACAGGTATTTCAAGTGTGGTCCTTCTATTACACATTGCTATCTTCAGTGCAGTTGCTTGGTTCACAGGTATCAGCATAAATAGATAGTCAGGTTGTGAATCCTACCATTTAATTGCTACTTTAAAAACCTGCTGATGTTTCTTGGGATCGCTGCCTTGCCTATCTTGTGTGTACAAATGTATGGCTTTGTCCCTGTCCTGTTTCCCAGGTTTTCTCCTTACCCTCTCCTCGTTGTCCAATCCTCTAGTTCTCGCTTTCCTTTTAATTGTGTTATACCTTTCTATTTGCAATTCTTCTTTTGATTTCTTATACTCTTAATTGGTGAATTGAGTCTATTTACATTGATGGTTATAATTGAGATGTGTTGACTTATGTTTGATGTGTTGTTTACTCCTTTTTGTCCTGTGTTTAATTGTTTGCCCTATTTAGTGGGTTCCTTCTGTTCTCATTCTTGGAGTTCTGGTCATTTTGGTCCCTCTCTAGAACATCTTTCAGTAGCCTGTGTAGGGATGGCTCTGTCATCATGAAATTCTTTAGTTGTTCTTTGTCATGGAAGTATTTCACTTCTCCATCAAACTTGAGAGTTTTGCAGGGTATAGTAGTCTCGGCTGGAATTGTTTCCTCATATTTGGGAAGTTTTCTGCTATTACTTCTGCCCATATTCTTTTTATATCATTTGTATTGACTCCATCTTTCTCACTGATGCCTATTAGTCTCACATTGTTCATCTTGGCATTATCTTGCAAGTGATGTATTATTTTTTCCTGCATTCTAGTTGTTTTTAAGAGATCCTTTCTCGCCCTTTCACTAGCTGCACCAGCGTCTTCAAGATCTGAAATTCTGTCTTTGCTTTCACTCAGTTTTGTAGACTCATGACTGAGATTTTAAGTTCCTCTATATCTCTGACTCTGCTCCATGCAATCTATTTCTTTCCTGTGTTGCTCATTCAAGGAATCTGTCATATTTCTAATTTCCCATTTTTTAATCAATGTCTTCTTTAGAGATAGCTATTAATTCCTTTACTTCAGAGTTTCTTCAAATTGGGTTTCCTTCATATGTGTCCATATTTGATTCTTTACTTCAGATGCTATGATTCAGAGATTTCTTCTTTATTTCAGAAATTATTTCTGCTCTGAGTTCCTCTATCTTTCTGCTGTTGTTTCTTTGCTTGTGAAGCTGTTAATTCCTACATTTCAGCTGAGCTAGTGTTCTCTGTACTTGTTCTGGGTGGGCATTAGGTTTCCCCCCATGTTTCTGTATTAAATTCTTTACTTTAGATGCTATGTATTCAAAAATTTCTTTTTTTTTATTTTAGGCTTTAATTCTGTTCTGAGTTCCTCTATACCTTTCTGCTGTTTCTTTACTTCTGACACTGTTAATTCATTCATTTCAGCTGAGCTAGTGTCCTCTGTGCTTATCATGGGTGGGCTCAAGGCCTGAGATTACATTTTGCTCCTTGTCTTTGTCATTTTATGTAGCACTAACCTCTGACCTTTGGTGTAGAGCTTTGGTGCAGTTATAACCTTAGCACCTAATGAGATTTGGGTGCAGATCTATTAAGTTTGTGTTTATCCAGTTTGCCTGTCCTGGGTCTAGCTGTTTTGTTCAGCTCCTTTTTGCTGCAGCCCTTGGAAGTGAGCCTATTGTGCCCCTCTGGCACAACAATGAGCCTGTAGTGCCCCCTCTTGTGCTGCTGACCCAGCGAGCACCGGGGGCCACAGAAGCTCTCTCACACACTCTCTGGCCTTGGCTAGGCTGGATCGGAGGTCCCCAAAGAGCCTCAGAAGTTCTCACTGGCTCAGAAGGCTTAGGGTAGGGGCTCCAGAGGGTTGCAGGGGTCCCAGGGAACGCAGTAGAGAGTCTCACTCACTCAGGTGTCTGATTTTTGCTCTGGAGGGGTCTGGGCAGGGAAGCCAGAAGCTCTCCCACACACTCACCAGGCCAGGCTGGGCTGGATCAGGGCTGAGAGAGTCACAAAAGTTCTCACTCGATCAGCAGGCACATTTTAATTTTCTTCTTTGAGATTTTTCTGTTGTTGATTAAAGTTGTACTTCTCAGCTAGGAGCATCTTTACATTTAAAAGAATACTGTCAGGGAGGTAAATATTTCTCTACATAATTATTCTCAGTAATGGGAGGCTTAAAAATTAAACCAACAAAAGATTAACAGAAGAAAATGCAAACAATTTTTCTAATATTTACATGAAGAGGAATTCGTAGAAAAGAAATCATTTTAACAATTAAACTAGTAGTTTATATATCATGTTGACAGAAGAAAGGCGTTGGGCTTTAATGAACAATAAATTGTAATGAAGTAACTAGGAAATGTATGTTTCACACAAACTAGTCTTGTTGCCTATGTCAGTCAGTGTTTATTAGAAAAACAGATATAATACAAGATATACAAATGTATAAGAATTTATAAGCCTGGGCTACAGTGGCCACCCACAGACTAGGATGTGGAAGAGCATCCGTCTGCACACTGGAGACTGAAGGATTTAGTCAAGGGTCTGGAGCTCCCTGCAGTTATCCATGCAAGTCCATATCAGGAGGCTGGTGGGTCTGTTGTGGAAGGCTGAAGAGTCTGCACTGGAGCTGAAGGTCTGCACAGAAGCCAGGAGATGAGGTCCCAGGTGAAGGCAGAGACTGCAGCTCCTCCAAGGAACAGGAGCAGGTCCATCCTTCCTCATTTCCCCTTTATTCTGTCCATGCAATGAGCTGCCCCAGGGTGTGGAATTACTGAGCCAATTTAATTGAGCTTGTATTGCTCAAGTTGACACAATCAATCAACCATTACAGTGTTGTTTCCCTATTTCCAATGATAAAAACAAAGAGAATGGATTAAAAATGGAGCAAATTCACACTAGTGTTCCAAAGGCCTAACACTGGAGAATGGAAAGATTAGCTCTGAAAAATTGCCAGTCATTAATTTTCCTTTTTTTCCTGGTAGGTGTTTACATAGGCCTAACCAGGTCTGGATTTTGGCTTTATAATGATACAGTGTGGTATAACATGACAAATGTCATCTATTCAAACCTTCGAAGAGGTAATTCTGTGTTTTCCTTCATCTTCAGCATTTCACATATGAGACACACTCATTCCACTGTTCTTGACACTTTCACAGCCATTTTCGAAGTTCTTTCTTGAGTGTCTTTAGTAGCACTCTCCTGGCTGCATCAATATCCTGAATCAATTCAGAATTTTTACCTTTTCTGGTCATTTTGTCTTTTGGGAGAAGTGTCAGAAGTTACATGGTGCCAGATCTGGTAAATAAGGTATACGAGGACACGCTGAAATGATTCAGTAAGACTTCTCTTCCAACACATGGCAGTGGGCAGCAACATTCACCACAATTTTTCATCATACCTGGTAAAGATTCTCATCAAAGTGGACCTCTGAAACTTCCTCAGAAAGCAGCATGAACAAAGGCATAATTATACTAAAGTGAGGGGGAACATTTTGAAAGGCGTTATTAACAATGTCTAATACTATACCACATGTTTAAAATTTAAACATTCAGTGTATATGTGTTCACTCCTTATATCTTACTATTTGATCTGTACCTGTGAAATGTCTTTGCTTAGCCAAAATGCTTAATTTTTAACTTTTTAACCCATGCTATGGTTTCTTCCTCTAGAATACACAGGACTCTCAGTGACAGATATGGTTTTGACAAATCATTTTTTAGTTCTCCTCACCTCTTTGGGTCTTTTTGTAAGTGGAGATCTTCGTTATCCATCAGCCAGAGAATTAAAAGTATGTAAATTTACTTTCTGACTAATCACTAGCCATAAATACCTTTGGTGACAAAAAGCAAAAATTGAAATTTTTCTGGTTTTGTTTTTGTCTTTTTTTTTTTCTCTTCTAGCTTTCCAGAGCAGAATTCTGTGGCTTTGAAAGGGTAAGAAGCTTTGTAAGGGCTGGTTGGAAAATATCTGTTTACTGGGGCACAAAGAAGATGAGATATGAGACAATAATTTCCAATACAGAGTATGCCTATCACTATATTATTATTATAATTTACAGTAAGGAAATACACATACATACACGCATGCACACACTTTCAGCAATGATTAGGCCACTTTGCTTCAAGGAAGAAGTGTTCCTCCTTGTTTCTGAAGCCACTCTAACCCCTTTGCTGTCTTCTGCATATGAATGCTATGATGGTTAAAATCGTCTTGTGCATAGGACAGCCACTTGCAGAAAATTGAAGCTGGGATCTAACCGTTTACACCCCACCCCACCTTCTAGTATTGGTGTGTGCCTGCTTGCAGAGAGAGCTTTGTTTCTATTTTAAACAAAAAGGCAATATACTCATGTCATAATCTTGCTTGTGGCCTTTTGGGGGATTTTTTTTCTCATCAATGATCTGCCTTCTCTGTCACAAAGTAAAGCTTTATCATGAAGCTAGCTGAAGCTAGGTCAGTGCTATCAATATACACCAATTTGAATATTAAAAACAAAATTACAAGAATTTTAACCTTTGGTGTGTCCCTCCTCGTTCTGTCACATGCACACACAACAGTCTGTGCATGGAGAACCACTCTTACAATGGCTGCAAGAATGGACCACTTTTTCTCTAGGAAGAAAATAGAACTGACTTATTAATAGGAAGAAAAGTGAAACAGAACCTAGAAAACCAGCTAGGAAAAACATTAACATTTAAAAGAACAGAGGAAATTATAGTTGGGGCTCCTATCTACAGATTCTCATCCATGGACCCAACAAACTGAAAATTAAAAATAGTAGTGGGAAAACTATCTGTATTGAACATGTCCAGATGCTCTTCCTGTCATTATTCTTGAACCATATAGTATGACAGCTGTATCACTGTTAGATTATATTAACTACTGCAGGTGATCTAGAGATGACTTAAACTATGCAGGAGGATGTGCATAGTTACATTAGAAGTACTATACCATTTTATATAGGGACATAAATATCCTGGAACCAAACCTCTTTAGATACTGAGGGAAGACTGTAACTGTCAAAACAGATTTGGGAAGGAAATAAAGTTTCACAGATGAAGACACATATCTTCATGAAGAGAATACCACCTATGGCCTGCACTCCCTTTCATGAAGGAATGAAACTTTAGGAGCAATAGGCAGAAACTAGGTTAACTCCAAACTCCATTAGAGCAGGCACCTTGTGTGGGCTGTTTACTACAGGATCCCAGCGTCAAAACAATTCATGATACCAGGTAGGTACTCATTAAATATTAGTTCAAATAATAAAATAGGCATGAAGAAGGCAGTTTCAAATTTTTTGCTTAATAATTAGATGGAATCTGGCTGGGGAGATAGCTTGGAGACCTAATGCCCAGTTGGCAAACTCAAGGACCTAGGTTTGATCCCCAGTACCATATGCTGTGCTGGCCACTGAAACCAGGCATGTGGTACATGCCGCAACCCCAGCACTGTGGAGGCTGAGACGGGAGCACCACTACTAGTCCCAAGTTGCATAGTGAGACCTGTACCAAATAAATAAATGATCAAAAATAATAATGTTAGGTGGAATCAAGATTCTAAACAATGAAATCAGGAAGAATAGAGATCTTTTACAGTGGATAATAAAATATTTTAAGACCTTTCTGGGGTAATCAGTATGGCAAAAATTTTACAAGTTGTTCTTTACAAAATATGTACAACAGTACCTCAGTTCATAAACTTTTCTGTTTACACATAATTCAGTTTGCAATCAAAAGCACTTGGCAAATTTTTCCTTCCATTTACAAACTGCATTGGGTGACAAATATGCCACGGCAGTCTTGCCCACACAAATACAGCTGTCTTCCCCAAAATCATAAAACAAATTATGTTTGTAGGCCACGATACCTTTGTTTGTAGTTCAGTATATGTATTAAGAGTCAAAGTGTAATTACTAAAGGAAAAGGAAAGGAGAGAGAGAGAGAGAGGGGAGAGAGGAGCGAGGAGAAAGGAAGAGAAAGAGGAGAGAAGAAAAGAGAGAGGAGGGAGGAGGGAGGGGAGGGGGGACAGGAGAAGGAGAGAGAGGAGGGAAGAGAGAGGAAAGAGGAGAGAGAGAAAATGGCCTCAAATTTCCAAACAAGAAGGAAAAATATTAAAGAATAATCCATCATTTCCAGGAAAGGAGAAATAAAAAGTAAAAACTAAACTAAAAAGTAAGATGGTAAAAAGTATGTCCAAATGTCTCAACAATGATAATAAATATAAACAAACATTATTGAAAACTAAAGGAAATCTAGCTATATGATAAATACAAAAGGCATACCTAAAATTAAATCACATAAAAAGTAAAATAAGGACCAGGGAGATAGCTCAAGAACATGCCTGGCAGGCACAAGGTCTTGAGTTCAATTCCTGATGCCAAAAAAAAAACATAAACTGAAGGGACAAAAGAGACTATGACTTCAGTTTTGCTCCCTGTCCTTCCACAACTATTAACTTCCATCACCGGTTTACTTGCTATTCCATCAGAAGGCTACTAGGGCTGCAGGAGAGCCGAGGTCACCTGACTTGCACTTGGCAGAATCCCCGCGAGGAGACCTACCTTGAGCCTCCTCCCTCATGGGGTGTGTAGTGCTATTATTTGAGCATGGCTTGACCCTCTGAAACTCAAGCTCAGTGTGGAGGTCATGGGAGGCAAGGACTTTAAGGAGCCATTCAGTCAATCAGTGTGATTAATGCTTTTCTCCTGGGAATTCTTATGCTTGGCTTCTTCCTTCTTTCATTCTTCCTGGACACCATGGTGTTCAGCTTTCTTCTCCATACATTTCCTGCATGCCATTTCTGGCTTGCAACCACCTCATTAAAGACTAAACTGCTAAAAATATGAGCCAAAGTAAATCTCCCCTTCTTTAAATTGTAGATGTTATGAGGATTGGCCAGATAGCCCAGCAGATTAATGCACCTGCTTAGGCAGATGCAGGGACAGGGGTTTGATACCCAAGCCTGCTGTGCTGGTCCTGACCTGGGGCACACTGAGACAGCGATTAAGACTGGGCCTGATGGAACATTCCTATAATCCTAGCCCTTCGGAGCTATAAACAGGAGGATTACTACGAGTCCAATCTACATAGTGAGACCCTGTAGGTCCAGTACACTCTATACTAAATAAATAAGAATAAATAAATAAATTGTAGGTGTTGGGTATTTTGTCCAACTGGTAGGAAATCTAACTAATACAGCAGTTGGTACTAGGACTGAGGTCATTACTCTTCTGTACCAGACTATATGGGTTTTAGAAGCCTTTGAAACTGGCTTACAGAAAGCATTTGGGAAAGTGGCTAGAGAAACTTTAGAATATTGTAAGTAGAAATCAATGAGAGATTCTCATCAAAATCTGTTCTGAGAAAGCCAGAACAGTTATAGGTGGACATAAAAGCCATGTTCTTGAAGATCCAGATATGGCTGAGGATTACATAAGAAACTGGACCAGAAGCCATGGCTGTTACACACTGGAAAAAAGTTTGTCTACATATTGCCCATGTCCTAAAATGCTGAGACTCTGTGGGAGTCTGAGAATAATGGTGGTGGTGGTTAGCTAATTAGTCTAGCAGGGGAAATTTCAAGACAGCTCAAAATTTGTTCCGTGGCCTGAGTACTGCCAGCTGCTTTTAGCCAGATCAACAGTAAGAAACAGAGCTAAAAGATTTTAGAAATTTACAGTTTCATTAGAAAGGAAGCACCTGCAAAGTCGAGGCCATGACATGATTGCTAAAAATATTAATATTAAAAAGAAGCCAAGTGATTTGCATCTGAACAATAAGAAAAACAGCTTGACTACATCTCAGGTTGTAATACTCTCTGAATCTTCGTTTCTTCATTTTAACATGAACATAACACTGTATTTCTTAGAAGTGAGGTGCTTAAAAATCATTACCTGTGAAAAATTTCAGCACTATACATGTACAATGTTACAGTGTAGATGTTCTTACAAAAATCAAAGCTGCAGGGTTTGGGAGTTCAACCCCCAGACCCCACCCCTGGGGCGTGCTGAGACAGCAATTGAGGCTGGGCATGGTGGTGAGTACCTGTAATTCCAGCACTTGGGAGGCCTTAAACAGGAGGATTACAAGTCTGATCTACACAGTGAGACCCTGTACACCCTACCCAGTACACCCTGTCCTAAATACAAAAAGAAAAGAAAAATCTCACTGTAATAACCATTTTGCTATCTGTATGTACCTCATTACATCATTTGCATGCCTCAAAATTAAACAATAAAATTTATTTTTACAACAGATAATTAGATACTCTCTTCCATGCAGACAGGACCTTTTTTAGGCAAATGACAGATATCAAATTAAAACTAATTTTAGCAAAGAAGAAGAAATTGGTTCACGTTAAGAGGGAGCTTAGGAGAGTAAATATGGTCTCCAGACATGGCTAAATTCTGCCTGGAAGATGTGCAGAAGACTCCATCCTCCCAACTTTTGGCCCTGTTTTTCCTTTTGTGTTAGCTTCATTCATTAAGTTTTCTTCAATCATTGAAAAAGTACCCACCAGGTTGATGTATCCTGCTTAGCAGTCCCAACAGGAGCAAGGGATTCCAGCATCTCGAGGCTTATTTTCTTGACTTACATGACTCTAGCCCTGTGTTCATTCCTAACCATATGTGACTGTGAGTCGTAAGTTCACTTGTGGAATGAGGACACCCTGATCTGAATGAAACTATCCCCAAGGGCAGCCACTAGGCTATTGTCAATTTCATTTCAGATAGAAAAAATCAAGAAGAATCTAAAGAGAAGGAAAAGGAGTGGTTCAGGTCCCAATAAAAACTCTGAATTGTCCAGACATTAAAATGGTAATTATGGTACCTTGTAAGCCAGAAGGTTTATGTGAGAACTCAAAAGTTTTATTTAATACAACACTTTATCCTCAATGATAGCATTTATTCAAATAAATTATTTTCAATTTCACCTTTAAAAGCCTGCTTGTGTAATACCTTTTTCAACGTAGAAGTCATGTATCATACCCATTATTTTATTTTATTTTATTTTATTTTATTTTTCTGTATTTAGGGCAGTACCTACAGGGTGTACAGGGTCTCACTATGTAGATCAGACTCATAGTGATTATCCTATTTTCAGCCTCCTAAGCACTTGCCAGACAGGTTCTTAGATCACCCAGCCATCTCCCCAGCCCCTCAACAATAATTCGAAATCAGAATCTTCCTGTGGCAAAATCCATCTTAAATTGCATATGATTAATATCCAACATATATAATCTTACTTTCTTTGAAACTTCTCTTAAACTCAATTTACAACACCTTTTACTTGAGGCTATTTAGGCTTATATGAAGCCTCCCAAAGCCCAGCTGAGCTAATGAGGAACGAAGGCTAAACATGTGACCCACAGTAACTGTGATTAAAGGCACAGGCTTTTGGTAGCTGCAGAAAGACAGCTCATTCATAAAGGCATCTTCAATTAACATATGCTAATTCATGTGCAATTTCTTCTCTTTGTATTCCTTTTTGTGTATTATTCAAAATGCATACTGTACTTTCTTGTCCTCATTCTATAATAACCTTTTTTTATTTGTGTACAATTTTTCTTTATTTATTTACCTCACTTCTCGGCACTATGGCACATTGGAATTTTTAGTAAGTTTCTCCTACTTCATTCTGTATATATGACCCAGGTAACATATTCATTTCTTTGTGTAGGTTGACTATATCAAAGGAAAATTATGGTCTAACAAAAGATGTTTTGCTAACAGAGAACATTTTGAAGGTAAATTTTAGTGAAAGATATATTAACAGTCTTTATCAAAAACATATATATAAAACATATATAATATATATGTAGTATACATAAGGTAGAATAAAATGTAAAGATAAGTTTCATATAAATTAATGATCTAGACTAAGAAAAATCTAATTTAAATTTGACACAACAGGCATACCTGCATAAGTACAAAAAGAGTGGGTTTGTGTATACATCAAGGAATGATACGTAACACCTATCACATTGTGGAGACCATTTTATTAACACTAACCATGTTCCAGTTTTTAAAGTATTAATGCTATTTATAATTCTTCTATCTTTATATTTTATAGTTGATTATGTTACTATCACCTTTGACAGAAACAAGACCCTAAGTGAGGTATGATATTGAATATTATCATTAAATATTATTAATATTATTAGTATTAAAAGGTAAAATATGTGTTATCCACAGTTTTATGGACTGTTGTTAATCTAAAGATTGCAATTCTTACAAAGGAAAAATCATGATGTGTATATAAACAGTAAAGTTAGGATAAATATGCCATGCTTCTGCATAATTCTATGAGAAGCAAAATTTGCATTAATAGTGATTGGACAAGATATTATGTTGGCTTCTAGCACTATGGACAACCACTAGGAAAATAACAAGGTAGAAAGTATTAATTATTGAATCTGTGGTATAATTCAGGTATTAAAAATATGATAAGTAAACAGCTACACTCTTAATTCACTGATTAGAGACATCTGCTATAATAATGTCTGTAAGTATACTATCATGTATGCACCTTGTATGATATGAAAACAGTTTGCAATGTATTAATTTATCAAATCTGTCCTGTTAATTTGTCTTGAAGCTGTCTCATTGCTATTTGTTCTTCAATAAAATAAATAAAAAATAAAAAAGGACCTCAAAAAAAAAAGAGGATGGCAGTTCTACACACTGAAAGACTTAACAATCACCCTTAGCTTTCAGTGGTGTCTCTGTGTAGGTATAACAGGAGCTGCCCAATTATGTCAATCTAGACCTACTCAGTGCCTCTAGACAAATCATCCATTCCACAAAGAGATAATTTGCAGTGTCTTCTGGGCTCCTGCCATCCAAAAAAGAAGCACAGAGGTTAAGATTTAAAACATGATTTGTAGTCAGTAAAAACAACCCAATAGTTCATTGGGGGGGTGGTTTCCAGCAATATCTAATGAGGCCTTATTTTTCAAAACAACATTAATTCTCCATTTCTATTTTTCTAGGCAAGCTCTTGCTTTTATAGTAAAGAACCATTTCTTGAATGGTTACCTTGCTTACCTCATGTTGTCAACGATGCAAAAGATGTATATCCAAGTGAAGTAACATTTCTTGTTGACCAAGAGCATGATACAGGAATTTATTTTCTCTATGACCAGGTAGGTCGTATCATCCAAAGCTGACTACTGTTCACGTCCTAGCAATGTAAATTTACCTTAGCTAAAGCAATTTCAAAATTCCTGTCATCTTTGTCAATAGAACCTGACAAAGTTGGCTGCAGTCAAATTGTGATTAACAGTATAAGCTGACCATTTAAATGATGTCACCTCGGATAGTCATTAAGCTTTATGAAAGTAGCAGGCATGATGCTGGTTGTTCAATGATTGTTCTTTGCTAATAGATCTCTGGGAGAATATAAATTGAAATTTTGTCATATAAATTTAAGGTTCCATAAATCCAATCCTAGTTACAATAAGCAATACTGTCTATTTCTAAGATCCTTAATAAAAGGTGATAATGTTTGTCCAGACGGGTACTGTGTCTTCCCTCAGGACCATAATGCTTCCCTAGAAAAGGGATTTGAGGTAGCTTTAACTTGAACTGAATTTTCTGGGAGCAGACCAGCACTGAAGAGAAATCAGAGACAAAATCTTCTCCCAGAAGTTACTGCTTTTAGATGAGGCAAGCTCTTAGAGAACACATTTTATGCCTCAGCTGAATCTCAAAAGTCTTCAGCTTTAAAATTATCTTTATACCAGGCCAGAAAGATAGCTCAGTAGAATAAGCGCTTGCCTGGCAAGCACAGGGTCCTGAGTTCAATCCCACATACTGCAAAAAAAAAATTTTTTATCTTTTTATCAAGTGGCATATTTGGAAATGTTATATTTTTATCCTTCATGACAAAACTGGGATGTGGCTGAGGCCTGCACACTTATGGCACAGTAGTAAAGAAAATAAGCATTGGAATCTGCTGCCGAGTTTAGAAATAACTCTATAGTAAATCTCTGTGCCATTTATTATAGAATTTTGAAAAGAAATTATTTAGTCTCCTAAGCTTCAACGTTTATAAAATAGGTAGGGGTTGGGGCAGAGGAGTAAAGAGATACCAGTGATGGGCAATCCTCCCAGTTCTGAGCTGTGTTTATAAGTGAGTCCCTATCTTAACTGAAACCCAAGTAATAAGAAAGTCTGAAATTCGTATCATGGACTAATATGAAAAATTCTTATGACTTCCTTATGCTTTGTTTATCTAGCGCAAGAAAAGAGCCAGTGTCTCTGTGAACATCTTAAAAAATAACCAACCAAGTGCTACACCAAAATTCCCACCATTCAACTTTCCTTCCTCCTTCTCTCACCCTATGGGCATGGTGTTCCACCCCCAAAGCCACTTTCTCTATGCTTATGGAAATCAGGTGTGTACACATGAAATTTCACCCTCTGTCTGGTAAGGGGCATTATCCACTGATGGGTTGTACATAAAAAACAGAGATGCTATCCAGGTGTGACAACCCACACCTGTATCCCAGCACTCTGGGTGCTGAGACAGGAGGATAGCTGCAAGTTTGAGACCAGCTTGAGCTACAAAGTTAGCCCAAGGCCAGCCTGAAATGTGTGGCAAGACCTAGTTTCAAAAAGACAAAGAAAAAGCTGCTCTAATAATGAGGGGTATAAGTGGGAGGGAAGACAATGGCAATTTTTTTTGACAATGGCAAATTTTAATCTTTCAGTTAATTCAATGCCTAATAAAAAATAAGCCATACAATACCAATTCTGAACTTTCCCAGTTGCATTTCTTCTCAACTCTGAATCACCTAGATTTTTGCCACTAATCCATTTAAATTATGTTCATATCTGGCTCTTCCACTATTCAGCACCAGCCTTTATTTGACTTTGTCCAAGTTTGACTTTCTGATTCTGTCATTCTTTAAATTCCTACTGGTAACATCCTGCATCCACTGGCCTCCCCGTCAGTTCTGCACCAGTAATCTAAAAGCTGGATAAAAGAGTACTCATGGCACATCTGGGCCATCAGCCAACTTAAAAGTAAGGATCACAAAATAAGAAACACTAAATAACTTCTTGAACTGAAAAGAAAGAAAGAAAGAAAGAAAGAAAGAAAGAAAGAAAGAAAGAAAGAAAGAAAGAAAGAAAGAAAG
>PVKA01010457.1:0-64362 GCA_004027165.1 Ctenomys sociabilis
CAGGTACAAGACAAGGATGTCCTCTATCACCCCTCCTATTCAATATAGTGTTGGAATCCTTAGCAACAGCCATTAGAAAAGAGGGAGAAATAAAGGGAATAAGAATAGGTAAAGAAGAAGTTAAATTATCACTATTTGCAGACGACATGATACTTTACTTGGAAGACCCCAAAAATTCCACCAAGAAACTACTAGAACTAATAGGGAAATTCAGTAGCATAGCAGGATACAAAATCAATACTCAAAAGTCAATAGCTTTCCTCTACACAGATAACAAGCACACTGAAAGGGAAACAATAGAAACAATACCATTTACCATAGCACCGCGGAAAATGAAATACCTTGGGATTCACTTAAGCAAGGAAGTCAAAGATCTTTTCACGGAAAATTACAACACCCTAAGAAAACAGATTATAGAGGATTTCAGAAAATGGGAAGATGTTCCATGCTCCTGGATAAGAAGAACCAACATCGTGAAGATAGCCATACTCCCAAAATTGCTGTATAGATTTAATGCAATCCCTATCAAACTGCCACCAACATACCTTCCAGACCTAGAGAAATTGCTACTAAAATTTATTTGGAACCACAAACGACCTAGAATAGCAAAGGCAATCTTGGCCAATAAAGACAAGGCAGGAGGCATCACAATTCCCGATTTGAAATTATACTACAAGGCCACTATGATAAAATCAACATGGTATTGGCAACAAAATAGACCTGAGGATCAGTGGAATAGATTAGAAGACGCAGAGACATCTACGAAAACACTCAGCCATCTTATCTTCGACAAAGGGGCTACACAAGCTCACTGAAAGAAAGAGAGCCTCTTTAACAAATGGCGCTGGAAAACATGGCTTTCTACATGCCAAAAACTAAAACTTGACCCAGCTCTATCACCATGCACTAAGTTAAAGTCAAAATGGATTAAAGATCTAAACATTAAAACAGAAACACTCAGTTTCCTGGAAGAGAAAGTAGGAGGTACTCTTGAAGACACAGAGGTAGGTAAAGAGTTCATGAACAAATATATATTCGCACGGGAAGCACTTAAAAGAATCAAGAACTGGAATCAACTCTTCTTAAGGAGCTTCTGCATGTCAAAAGAAATTGTCAACAGAGTGAAGAGACAACCCAAAAATTCTGAAAAAATCCTAACTCATAAGCACACAGACAAAGGTCTGCTCTCTAGAATTTATAAAGAACTAAAAAATATTAGGACCCCTAAATTTAAAGACCCAATTCAGAAATGGGTATCTGAGATGAATACACACTTCTTAGAGGACAAAGTTAAAGAAGTGAGTAAATATATGAAAAAATGGTCTACATCACGAGTCATCCATGAAATGCCAATAAAAACAACATGAGATACCATCTCACTCCAGAAAGAATGGCTATCAGAAGGAAATCAACCAACAACAAATGTTAGAGAGGTTGTGGGGAAAAGGGAACAGTTCTCCACTGCTGGTGGGAATGTAGACTGGTACAACCATTGTGGAGGTCAGTGTGGAGACTCCTCAAAAGAGTAGGACTGGAAATCCCATTCAAGCCAGCTATCCTCCTACTTGGAATTTTCCTAGAGGAACTGAAAGCATTGTATCATAGTGATATATGTGTACCTATATTTATAGCAGCACAATGTGTGATAGCAAAATCTTGGAAACAACCAAGATGTCCATCATATGAGGAATGGTTGAAAAAGATGTAGCATTTCTATATAATGGAGTATTACTCAGCTATTAAGAATGATAAACTTGAAGCATTCATATTGAAGTGGATGCCACTTGAGCATATACTCATAAGTGAAATAAACCAGACACACATGTGTAAACAATTGAGTCAGATAAGGCAAAGTGAATGGCATATGCTGCAGGATACTAATCAGCTTCTCTTCTGGATGGTTAACAACCTAAGTTCACAAGTCAGAGTTGGAGAAATAGAAGAGCCACAAGGCCAGCCAACATTTTGGCCCTAGCCTTTCAAGGTCAGCGAAGACTCAGGACATAGGAGAACCTGTATTGCAACATTATGAAACTCAGTTGAGCCCAACATTTTCTGAACAAGGAGATTATGGAGCCACAGAGGAAAGAGACTGAAGTTCTATAGTGTGCCTGGATAGAGTCACATGGAGAGAAAACTTTCTCTCAGGCTCTCACAGAGAGCAAACTGGTCAAGCATTGGCCGTGACTCATCCACATGGCTGACACAGACAAAGGATCTACAGAGTAAGGTACAGGATTAGAAGATAAACCCTGAGGGGACTTCACTGACCTCATAAGAAACAAAAACTACATGTTTTGATATATAGGTCTTGCTCTACTAGGTCTTAACCATCCAACAGACAAGTATACAAATGAGGTATACAACACGGGGCCATAATAATAAGTTGAGATGTAAATGGCTATGGTCGACAACTTCTTCTGATAATACACTATTGTTGTGGAATGCTGGACTGTGTTGGATTGTGTCGTGGAGTTCAGGTACCTAAATTGGTTGAATAATAATGGAGTGCCCATCTTTGTCAGGTACAGACAAAGGAAGGAGTAATGAAAGGAAGAATCGTGATGTGTGTGTATGGACAGTACCGTTCGGATAGATATGCCGTGCTTCTACATAATCCTATGACAGGCAAGATTTGCCCTAATGGTGGTTGGACAGGATATTATGTCGGCTTGTAGTACCATGGACAATCACTAGGAAAATAACAAGGTAGAAAGTATTAAGTATTGAATCTTTGATATAATTCAGGTATAAAAAATAAGATACGCAAACAGCTACACTCTCTTAATTTACTGATAAGAGACATCTGCTATAATAATGTCTGCAAGTATAATATCATGTATGCACCTTGTACGATACCAAAACATTATGAAAAGTTTGCAATGTATTAATTTATAGAATCCATCTTGTCAAGGTATCTTAAAACTGTCTCATTGATATTTGTACTTCAATAAAAAAAATAAATAAAAATAAAAAACGTGTGGGAGAAATTCACAATATTTTTCTATTTTTTTCAATCTGTGACTTAAGACAGACTCTTCTTTAGTCCTGCTTCCTAGCTCTGTCCTGCATCCACCCTCCACATTAAGACCTTAACTGTCTCCTTAAGGTTGTACCCGCTCATATCAGGACTGTGCATCCACACTTCATGCTCAGAGGCCATCCCTGTCCTCTGGATCATGCTGCATCCTTTCAGCTGACATATGGGGCCTTTATGCTTTGATTCCAGCCTTATTTTCAACCCTACCCAGCAGCCCCTCCTGCCACACCAAACTCCCTATCAACAGTAAATCTGTACTAGCACATTCTCCAGCCACTTTCTAACACATCTCATCACTTCTGACTCCATGAGGCAAAATTCAACACTTCCCAATCTATGACAGTTCTCAGCACCAAGTTGCAGCTCTTCCACCACATATGTGGTGGAAGGTCCTCTGTGCTGAAAGAAATCTGCACATAAAATAATACAAAGAGAAATGCTAGTGCTGGGATTCAGTAGGAGCTATGGTTCTAGTGTTCTCAGTTAACTTAGTCTTCAAACATCTCTGTATGAACCACTTTTATGACTGACTCCAGAAAGCATCAAAACTATAGAGCAAGTAAAGTTAACATGGAGTTTTTCAAACTGTGGGTCATTATACACTAGTGGTTTGTAAAATCAATATAGAAGGCTATGACAAGCATAAAGAAACAGAAAACTCCAGGGCACTTGAGCATAGTTAGGGTAACTTCTATGGCACTCATTTCAGTTTTTCAGCATCCTCATGCATACACATACACACTATATCTGTACAGTAGATCAGACCATACAGTTCAAGAACAAAGAAAGAAAAATGAGTGCTACTACACTAAAAAGAGAGGCTGGACTGGGGAGATAGCTCAGTGGCTTAATCACCTGCCTGGCAAGGTCCTGAGTTTAATCCCTGACACCAAAAACAAAAAGAGGTCACAAACAAAAACAAAAAACAGGAGCCAAAGAATATAAGATGGGTGACCACACAGCATTTGCTGATTTGACCTTGCAGGGCAGGAGACCTGGAGCAAGCAGGGCCTCTGTGGTTCTGTACAACCTGTACATTAAAGTTGTTTTTCTAATCCTGCAACAGGCTGTATATTCTCAGTAATGTCAAGATTCTACCATTCCATTTCTCCTGATCCTGCCTTCATATACCTGAAATCTGGTTACTTTCTAAATGGAGGAGTTGCAGGACATAGATTTGTGAATTTTCACTAATCATGCTGTGATAGTCCTTGGAAATAAAAGATAATAAATTTCAGGAATGACTATAATAAACACAGCATGCAATATTCAGACTACTTAGTTAACAGTACTATACTAATATTTAATAGCTAGATTTGATGGCATAGTGTGCTTATGTAGGATATTATCACTGGGAAAACTGCGTGAACGAAATATGGAAAATATTTTTGAAACTTACGATATTAAACTATTTCAAATGAAAAGTTATTAGAAAATAACTCTTATCACAGTGTTTGGTGGATTTGGAGCACTGTGCCAAAAGCTGGTCTTAGGCTGTTGCAGCACAGCGACTGTTTCTCACTCACCAGTAAGGTAAACCAGCTTCTAGCTAAATTCTCCTCTTTTAAATAGGCCAGCTCAATCGCACCTAGCATCATTCTACTTCCAACACTGTACTTCTCTAAATTAAACCAGGGCAGCATATTATTCTCCAATATCTCTTCATGTTTTTTTTTTTTTTTTTTTTTTCCTATTCACTTTAATTCAATACAGGACTAGTTCAGCTTTTTAGAGGATATGCTAAGTTTTTAAAAGGGAAAATGAGTTAGAAAAAGTGGTTACAAAATAAATACATAAACTATCGCTTGATTTATAGACATCCATTACTTCCATTTAAAGGACTTAGTGGCGTGAGGGAGTTGTTTAGACTATACTTTGGCTTAAGTGGAAAAAAGTTATTGCTGCAATTGTATAAATCATTTCAAATACTGTTTAATTTTGGCTTTTAAGTGTTTGAGTTTTTCTAAATGTTCTGAGAAAGTCTGGCTCACTTTTCACTCTCCATAAATCTGTGAGTATTTCAAAGCTTCCCTGAGACATAGAAAAACACACGCATGTGAAAAGAGTGATGGTGTTCCTGCTCAGTTAGGGATCTGGAGATAATGTATATTAAAGAAAGTAGTAAATGGGGGACTCCCCTTCCCAGCTACAAAACACACATCCTGCAGACTGAGATCCATTAGTGACCACATGTGGTCACCAAGCCTTCAGAGGGCACACTCTGCCAGCCAGCCAGCCAGCCAGCCAGCTGTGTGTTGTCATGGGGACTGCTGGCAGCCTGGCAAACAGCTTCCCTGGCAGAGCAGAGCTGCCCTAGCCAGCAACAGAAGCATGCTGAGACACAGATTTCAGTCTGTTGTTCTGAAATTCTAGATTTTTCTGATTTCTAGATTTCAGTTCAGTTCATGGATTTCAGTCTATTTTAGCTTTTTCTGCTTTAACTCATCTTATAAACAACTGATGAAACCATTTCCCCGACTCCTCTTGAAACTTCTACATCATTAATTACACTTCCAAACACAGCAGTGCCTGGCATCCACTCACTGTCTGCCTGTACCAGGCAATGGGCTACATGCCTCTGACATACAAAGTTAAATCGTGTTGACACACAACGGCACAGGGTAAATATTTTCATTCTAACAAGGAGGAACAGAACAGAGAGGAACAGGACAAAAACAAGACTGAAACACAGCAAGGCAAACATCAAATCCCACAATGCTGTGTGCATCATCCAGGGGTATGAGGGTGAAAAGCGTACTCCCAGGGCTTGGGCTGTTCTGCCCCTATGCACTGCTGGTTGCAGCCCTCATGATCCCTTTCTTGGGTAGCTGTGCTCACTGCCTGCAGCTTTCCTCAGCAGACATTCCACACTCCTGGATTCTCTAGTTTCCTGGGATCTAGAATGAACTTTTTGGCTTTACTCTCACAGCTTTAAACACTGTTCTCTTGGGAGCACATTGCCTGGCCTCCTAGGACTTCTGAAATATTGATGCAAGTATCTATGACTCCACAACTCTTGCATTCTGCGTACCTGAAAACCTAGCACCACATAAGATGATGCCAGCGTGTGCTGGAAATTCGAGCAACAGCCAAGGCCCCTTGAATTACAGCAACAGAGGTCTCTAAGTATCTGGATGGCTAAGCACTGTGAATGGAAGACCAGCAAACTAATTCCCTAGCCAGCCCTTCTCTAGCACAGTAACCTGAGGTTCTCTTCTCCAAGGAGTCTTATACTCTCACACCCTTGAGCCTGAGAAGAGTGGTGTCTTGCTGATTCCTGAGATGCCCTCAAGGTTTCTTATTGTCTTGATGCAAATCTTTTAATTACAATCTTTTTACTGCTAATCTTTTTAGTAACTATGTTCTCTTGTGCTCCAATTTTACAGGCCCCATTATTAAAGTAGCTTCCTTCTTGGCCAAAAATTGAAAAAAAATTCAAATTATTTGGCTCTGCTTTTTGGTTCTGATTCTCACAGTAGATATGGCTAAAAGCCACCTGCACTGTCTTATGCCATAGCCTGAATGTTTGGTTGCCTTGAAATTTCCTCTGCCAAATTACTGAATCCACCATCCTTACTCTCAGTCTCCTGCAAAGTCCCAGGACATAAATAAAACAAGGACAAATTTTCTGCTGGAACATAACACCTGGTTTCAAATACAACTGCCAATGGAGTCTTTGCTCCTAACTGAAATCACTGATTCTAGTCTTTATCATCTACTTTTTCATCAGCATACTGATCTTCTGAGATCCAACCAGAATGTCCCATGAAGTTCAGCTTACAGCATTCTAGGAATTCTGCTGACATCTCCAAAAAAAGCCAGCTTCAAAGGCTTCTAAATCATATAGCCAGGTAACAGGCTGTCCTAGCCCCCAAACCCTTCTTAGTCACTCTCCTCATTGTTGGGACACAATACCAGAAATTCATCATTTAAAGGACAAGTTTATTTTGGCTCATAGTTTCTGAAGTTTCAGTCCATAGTTAGCAGGCTCAAATGCAAAAACAGCACAGTGGGAGGGTCTGACACAAAGGAAAGTTGTTCCTGTCATGGAGACAGTTTATGTGTGCCTCTGCTAGGAAGCTGAGAGAGAGAAAGAGAGAGAGGAGCAAGAGGGAGGGATAGAGAGAGGGAGGAAGACAGAGTGAGATAGACAGACACAGAGATGGGGGGGCGACTGGAGAGAAAGAGAGACCCTTCCCGGTCACAGCCTGGGTAACCTGCCTCTTCCAATCAGACTCCATCTCCTAATGCACACTCAGCTAGAGCACTCACCTCTAAAAGCCCCACCTCTGAATACATGAGGCTCTGGGGAACATTCTCACTTTAAACTATAACAAGTAGTCTGCCTTTCCTCCTTAGCACTATCCTTGGCCCTAACTGAGCCTGCCTAATTTCCATGGTTACAACTCAAGACCTCACCAATACCGCACATGAAAGCATTGTGTGACAGCAGCTTCAGGTGAGCACTCCTTTCCTTAACCGTACACTCCTATCTTTTCAGTCAATTCTTTAGTATCTTATCTTTAGCACCACCAGGACTTCCAAATCCACTAGCAAAGCTCCCTGTGCCTTGGCTTCCTCATGTGCACACTGCCCTCCTTACCCAATTAGATCCCACAGCCCTTTACACAACTCTCATATGTGAGCCTTCTGATGTATCACTGTGTTCATTTTACAAAAGCAAAAGCTCTGGTTAAAGCTCAGTACTATATCTGCCCACTGAACATGGGTGAGAAAGGCAGTAACCATCCTGTGGCTCTCATTCAAAATCAACAGGACCATGCCAAGCAAGGTCCTTCTATCCATAACTTTGTACCCCCTGTGTGGCTACACAGCCCTGATCCCTACTCCTCTCCCCCCAGTGCCACCATTCTACTTGCACCGTCACCTAGTGCCACTTCCTGTGCCGCTGCATGAAGCCCCTGGTATGACTTCTACATGTGCATCCACACACTGCCTGTATCTCAGCTTCCAGCCCAGAGATGGCCATTTGTGCTCCCAGTCACAGCTGGCCTTTCATGCACACAGAAAATCTTCTCATGTACTCCCATGATTCCTCTCTCTTCTGTATCAACAAAGTTTCAGTCTTAGTAGAGCTGTCTATCAGTCTGAACATGCTATTACTTCTCTCCTTACTAATCCAAATGAAACTACTCAAAAAAAGTAAAACTCTTCATTCCTCCATCTCCTCCAAGTCCAGTTTTTCTCTTTTTGCAGGAAAAAACAAAAGTTGCCTATGTTCACTGTCCAATATCTCTCCCTACAATTTCTCTTGAAATACACTAAGACTTTGTCTCACCAACCAATCCACTTGGATAGGAAATTATTCTTATGCAAGATATCAATGATTTTCCTAATTTTTAGGCCTTAGCTCACCTACAGGCACTGCTGAAATAATCAATGGCTCACTCATCCACGACAGAGTTTCTGCTGCTGGTTTCTAGGACACCACCTTCTTGTATCACTGCCTTCTCCTATCACTCTCTGTTGGTTCCTCCTCACCTTCCGGCCCACTAGGAGTGGCACACCTAACAGCTCATGTTTTCTATGCACACCCCCAGGGGTGTGCTCACCCAGTTTTTTAGGTGTAGATACAGTCACTGCACAGATTCCTCCAATTTGGTGCTGCCTGTACAGCTACTCCTATAACCAAGTAAGTGATGTCTTCTTTTGTTTGTCTCATGCTTCAGATTTAGAATTACCAAAACTGATTTCCACATGGATCCATACCTCCTCCAGTCTTCCCCATCTATAATGGCAGCACTATCCTCAGGCTGGTCAGACCAAGATCTTCACACCTCGTCTTTCCCCTTCCACCCCCCATCTGGCCCATCCGTCCTCTGTCTGAAAGCCTCTACTGGGTCATTGTTGTCCAGATGATGCACTAGAGTCGCACATCCAGTGCCCTATATATACAAAGATGTGCCCAAATCCTCAGTCATGAGAAAAATACATTAACACTGAAATGAGATGAGACAATGTTCTATGCTCCAAAAATGGCTGGAATTAAAAGGCCCCACACTAGCAGACAGTGCAGAGGATGTAAAGCATATGTAAACATTTTGAAACAGTTTGCTAATCACTAGCTACACTAAAGTATTAATAGAAATGGATGCTAGGTCTTCCAAAAGGTATATATAAGAATATTTCTAGAACTTTATTCATATTAATTCAAAACGGTAAATACTTCAAGTGTCTCCCAATATTGGATAAACACAATGTGTCATATTAGAAAAGGAATGCTACAAAGGAATAATAATAGATTGTTGAAATATGTCACAAAATGATGGATCTCACAGACACACTGTTGTATGAAAAAAGCCAGGCACAAAAGCCATGCCTGTGTTGTATGACACTGCTTACACAAAGTTCCAAATAGGCAAAACCAGGGGTGCCTTTTAGGGAAAGCATGTTGGCTGAGATGCGGAGGCAGGGCCTGTGAGCTGCTGTGACACTGAATCCTGACAGGTGATGGTCCCACAGGTAAATGCATGCAAAGAGATTCACGGGGCTATGTATGAGGACTGGTGTATGTAAATAATCTGTGTATAAGGACTGGCGCACTTAAATAATCTGTGACTCAATAAAATGGCAAACAAAATGTTTATTGGGCATTTATCATGGTAAATAATTGCGTAAGGTGCTGGAGAAATAATGAACAATTAAGAAACAGGATTTGCTGCTATGTGATTTCACTTGGGTAGGAAGGCAACTGATGAGAAAGCAAGGGCCACACTGCGATGGAGTAGCAGAGGGCCTGGTCAGACTGCAGAAGTGACATTTGAAGCGCAGGCAGCAGACAGCTCTCCAGGCAGAGGGGACAAGTGACAAAGAGCGGGTGCCAAGGAAGCAGGTGAGTCCAGCTGGGTGGAGCCAGAGTGGCCAGCCCACATAGGAGCCTACAGGCAGGCAGAAGCCTCTGGCCTTCGCTTGTGAGCAATGAGAGCCACAGCTCTGAGGCAAGGCCAACAGTCACATCTGCACTCAGGAAAGACTGTACTGACATGCGCATGCAGGGCCAACTGCCCTGCCCAGTGTGGAGCCCACCTACCTCGGAGAAAAGGCTGGGGGATTCAGAAGGAAAGAGGCTAATGAAAACTGTAATACAACAGAGATAACTTTATCTTTAACTTATGTGACTGTGACCCTGGCTTCCATCAGGGAAAGGAACCGAAGGCAGCAGGACAGAGCAGAAGGCCAACATGACCCTATAAGCCCCTTCACACTTATTTTTAACTGTGCACACACATTACTCAAAGTGTAACAAGAATTTAAAATTAACACTCAGCTGGGACCTTCCTACTAGTTGAAGCTGCCTGCACTTTAAGCCCTGGCTGGTGCTAAGGCACAGAGGTGAACAGTCATTGCTGGTGCCCCTCTGTGTGTCCAGCGTTATCACCCACCAAAGGGTCCCTGCACCCCCCACATTCCTTGTAGATGAGAATGTGACTTACCTCAAGGAATCATGAGAGAAAAGCATCTTGAAGTGTAAGCAACCTAAATATAAAAGACACACATGTGCCAGGAAAAGTACAGGCACGTACTTGGTAAAGGAAAACTTCTAGTATACTGGATTTTCTGTTCATTACATGGAGCCCATATCAAATTGCAGCACCCCACCCCCACCTGAGTGCAGTACTACTCAAGAAAACCAAGACAAAAATGAAAGCTGGGACTTGGCTCAAAGGACTGATTTATAAAAGCAACCTGGCAGTCATACAATTTCTTCATGTTTGAAATCGGTGAAATGTAGAGTTGCAGCTGTCCCACACACTGAAACCATATAAATTTTTACAAAATGAGTCAATCGTGAGATTAAAGTTTCAATTTATAACACTTCTGTGTTTTAGTTACAAAGTCATAAATAAATCCAGCATGACAGAGAAGGTAAATATTTTCTCAGTTGTTTATGTAGCCAAAGAGGAAAGGAATTTAACATGCAATTAACCACTTAGGTGTTTCTAGATGTGCACCAGATGGTCTTTGTACTTCAGATATAGAAAAAAATAGTTTTCTTTAATATAACATTTGCTTAGTGACATCAAATACTCAAAAGGTAAATCGACCCTGGCAGGACCTACACCTCACAGAAGAGATTTTTCCATTGGCAGGAGAGACAGGACACAAGGATGGAGGAAATGAACCTTACACCCGGGAAAAAAAATGAAAGAGGAGGTATAAGCACTTTTACAAACAATTTAGGTTGAATACATCCCAGAGAGAAACAACAGTGTATTCTTAACTACCCTCAGGCTCTTGTCCCATTGTTAAGTAGACAATGTATATTTGGACATGTTTAAAAAAAAAAAAAGGATATTTGTGTCCTTCTTTACAATGACATCTGACAAATGTGTTAAGAATAGCAGAGGTCAGAATTGGACCTCAGATAATCAAATAAAGACACCCCTGTGTGGTCGGTCACAGCTTCTCTTACCAGTCTTACTTTGAAAGTAACCATTAAAAAAATCTATCATTTTAATCCAGAAGGTAGACATTATTTAAAAGGTAGTTATTTTTTATCTTCATGTTACCTCAATTACTCAAACATCAAAATTCAAAGATCAGTAGTACTTAAAAAATCATTAATAGTGATGTCACATAAGGTCAATAAGCAGCAGTGCAGTTTCATGCTAATAACTAAAATTAAACTGCAAAACTAAATCCGGGGTGTAGTTGCTCAAAGATAGAGCACTTGCCTAGAACAAGTAAGCCCTTGGGGTTGGATCCCCAACACTGCCTAAATAAGGAAATTTTAATTGCCACCTATGAAAAAAATATTTATGCATTTAGAATTAAAAACACAAAAACAATTTTATACATTTGAATGCTTCACTACACACATAAACATATATATTAAATAAAGCTCAAAAAAATTGGCTACCAGTAAGACAACACACACACACACACAGAGAAAACAAAACAAACACCCAGTGTCTAACAATGCTATTTTCTCTTAGTGATTTCCTTCTTTTGGAGACTAGAAAAACAACCCCCCCCCCCAGTAAGCAGGAAACAGTGCCCTACGAAGCTCTGTGCACATCCTCATTACCCGATTTCACCTCTCTGTCTGCCCTGTCTCCCTGTCTCCCTGCTGGTAAATGAGCAGCTACTTCCTTTTCACAAATAATCATGGCCACAGCAATGGCACTTTAGGAATCACTCCAAAACCCAGGCTTTTCAACAGGGCAAACCCTCAAATTGCAGTTAAGCTATACAGTGAGCGTGCATTAATTAGTCTGTTCTTTGGGAACTGGGAATACATATTCAAAACAAGTATTCCATAAAAAATGACTCAATCTTTGTTATTTCCTATGTGCTATATCTGAAGGTATTAAAATATTTCAGGTTTGTACAACTAGAAAACATTTCACTTAGTTTTCAAAAGTATGTTTGCTAAGTATAAAATTCAAAGAGAATAGATCTTTCTTTTTTTTTCTTTTAGTCTTTTGATTAGTTTAGTTTCTTACACACATGGTGCTTGTTTTTTTTCTTTCTAAAGTGTAATAAGATGCCATTAATTTTGTTCTTCCATAGTTAATATTTTTTATGTATATGCTTTAATCATTTTTTTCTTTACAATAAGTTTTGGACAATTTCATTTTTGTGTATCTTGGTATGATTTTATTAAAATTTCTTATGCAAAAGGTTCATTTTTCTTGGAAAGCTGGTATTATAAGTTGAACTAAATTCAGAATTTTTAAATCTTTATTTATTGCCTCCTCCTTTCTACTTTGAGAATTCTATTTATATGAATATAAAAAAAAGAAAGGAGCAGTCAATGCTTACAATTTTTGATTTTACTCTGATTTTTTTCCTCTCTTGAATTTCTCATAACTTCTTAGTTATTTCTTTTTTTTAAACAAAACTTATATATTTACATCTGGTAATCTGAAAAACTAATTTGCATATAGCATCATGTAATACAGCAACCATTGTTGGATTCCTGTTACTCTGACTAGTGAAATCTTGTATCCTGCGTAATTCTGTTTTTTTCTATCACTATTTTGTATTCTTTAAAAATAATAATAAAAAGTAACAAAAAAAAAAGATTCAAACCACTACACAACCAACATAATCCTATAATAACAGAATAAATTAAAACATATTATGATTAGAGTAGTAAAAGAGAAAAGAATACACAAAAAATATGGCATATTTTGCTGGTACTTGAAAAAGGCCATTTTGGTGAGAAGAGCCTCAGGGGCTGTGGCCTGCTTTCCCCATCTTGCCCCTCGCTGCCTAAGCTGGTTACCCATTAACCAGCCTTTCATTTTCACTCACGGCAGGTACACCAGGATCTCAGAGCTCCCACCTTGACCTGTGCCTGTGTGTCAGGCCTACTGAGCTCCAGTCACGTCAAGCCCAACTCATCATCTCTACAACTCCTAAAATAGCTCCCAGTCCTAGGTACCACATTTCACAGACTGTCATCCCCAGCCACACAGGTCATCACTTAAAATAGTGGGTGTTACCCCGACTTCTTCACTTCTACCACTACTTCCCAGCCCACCACACACCAAACACCCAGGTCCATCCGCTGGCCACCTGGGCCTCCAAATCACTCCTCTCTACAGTCCTGGCTGCCTGTCCTTTTGCTAAGCTCTTGGTGCTACATCTGGGAATGCTGGGCTTCTCTGGCTGCGTGCTGATGCAGTATGGGCATGCACAGGTGACCATGTTGTTGAGAGTATAGAACACAGAGGCTTGTGAGAGGTACCTTCTTTTTTCATGAAGTTCTCAGCCTTGACATTAAAAACTGGGCTCCAAATACACCTACTGTGCCTGCTACCTGTGTCATATGGGCAATCTTTTTCTAGGTTCAATCCATATGCTCAAAACAAGAGTAATTTGACTAGAGCAACAGATAATTTCCTTAACAATGAAATAAAACCAACAGGGCAGTCACATAGTAGATAAAGCTGACAGCACATGCATATCCAAAAATGACCCACTCCTAATATAAGACCTGTAAGAGCAAGAGTGTGGTCTGTTTTATTCAGCACTATTTCCCACTACCTGGACCATGTATAGCACATGAATGCTTTTAGTGGAAGTATAACATATAAACATACTTTAGAAATATTATATAAATTTATTATAAATAACATAAAACAATTAAACCAATATTAGAATATATAGAAAAAGCATGTTTGCTCTTTATATTACATTTCAGCTATCTTTTGTTCTAATAACATGGTATGCTATAGACATAACTATACCTAATGTGAAATATGTATATATTTTTATTAATATATATTAATAGAAATAAGCCTTATTAGATGTGAGCCTCCCACGACAGCAAGCTTACCGAAGTATTACTGCTTGAGCAGGCCACAACATATTTGCTTACTTCCCCAAAGAGGCATCAGCACATTCACAGATCATCTGCCCCTTCTCAGCCACCTGAACCCAGGAACAATGCCTCCTCTGCCAGGACACAGTACACTGCTAGGTCATAAGTGTTCACGGCTATAGCCATGTTCCCAGCCATCCTCACCCCCCACTCTCATGTCCCCCCACTCACCTCACGCCATGTAAGCCAGTTCCATGACCTGAGCCCCCCAAACTACTTTTGAAAGACCCAGCTCAATAAACTAGACTTGAACACTCCTTCAGAGTTGCTCTATGAGGTCCTGTCCAGGACCCTAAATTTGGGCTTGCATTGTGTTCTTTTACAGGGTTATCACCATCTAACACTCAAAACAGTAAACATTCAAAACAGGTCCAGGTAACCAAATACTTGTGCAGGTTCTATGAATCCCCTCTACCCCATGTCAGGGAAACAGGAATAACAGATGTGCCACTTTTAATTAGTGTGACCACTGCATCTCTGTGACAAGCCAGTTTGTTGCCAGGTACAAAATGAAAACTAAATGTGGAGAGAATGTTATTCATGAGACAGTCTTTTCACATTCTTTGTTGATGTTTGTTCTAACAAGAGTAATATCCAAAAATACCAAAACACTCCTTGGCAGCTGCGTTCTTGAGATAACTCTTACTTTAGCCCTAAGCAGCTTTTAAACCAGCTACAGGATGAGCATTAAGTTATGAATTGAGAAGAAAGGCTATCTTCTTAGATATATTACGTTTGTTCCTATAAAGAGGACTTTCTTATTCTGTATATATTTCTGTTTTTAACATGAGGTCAGGAAAGGACAGAGACCATCTCACTGACAGATTTATGCAAAGAAAATTACTTTGAGAACTAGGTGAGAAACACTGCTTTACAACCAAAACTCACAAGTCAACAAATCAGTTCAAACTGCTGAACTACAACTGACCATTAACAAATCATGAGAAATTAGTTTCTAAAATGGAGAAAAGCAGATGTTCACACTGTGTGCTTGAAAAATCCTCACTGAGACAAAGTTAGAGGGTCGGAATAGGCCAGAGAATTTCCTCTAGACCTGACTCTCCACCTGTGCAAAGTGCTGAGTGAGAAGGCAAAACACACAGCCGTTTATAGGAAAACACACAAGAACAAAAATACAACTTCTTCTGCTCTGAGTCAAAAGTAGGAGAGATACACACTCCCCTAGAAATAAAAAGTAAGGGGCGGCCAGATAGCTCGGCAGATTAAAGTGCCTGCTTAGGCAGAGCGCAGTGGCTGGGGTTTGATCCCTGGTGTGTTGTGTCAGCCCCACCCCCAGAGCATGCTCAGATGGGATGGTGACTGAGACTGGGCATGGTGGCTGTAGTGGTTAATACATTGTGTCAACTTGGCCGGATGACTGTGTGGCGCAGTTTTGGCTTAGTTCTGGCACAGTTCTGGCTGGTGGGAGTATCCGCCCTGGAACACAATTGGTTCTTCCCCAGAGTGACTCAGCAAAAAGGGACCATATAAGGGGGGCTGAGGAAGTGATGGATCTCTCTCTCTCTCTCACTTTGGTCAGAGGGACTTTAGTCTTCGTGTTCAGCTTGGCCTTCATCCCCTGGCTTGCAGTGCAGACTCTTCGGCCTCCAGTTTGGGTCCTTTGCTTGCATCGCAGACTCTTCAGTCTTCTGTCGTAGACCCATTAGCTGACGAATAGAGACTTGCACAGAGCACAGCGGTGAGTCAGATCTTGGGACTGAATCCTTCAGCCAGAGATGTGCAGACTCCCCCTGCACGCTCCCTCATCTGACTCTGCCACTGACTGTCATAAGCCAGTCTTGTAATTCCTTATCTTGTGTTAATACCTGTTCCTTGTATTATATCTGCTCCTCTAAGTAAAACCCTGACCAATACAACAGCACACCTCTGTAATCCCAGTGCCTGGGAGGCTGAAAACAGGAGAATCACTATGAGTCTGATCTACGTAGTGAGACTCTGTAGACTCTGTACATTTAAAAAACCACACAAAATATTAGAAATAAAGAACTCTGAGAAGAGATAGTCATATTTTTTAAGGGAAGGGTCTACAGGGTGTTCAGAGTCTCACTACTAGACTGGACTCATAGTAATTCTCCTGTTTACAGTCTCCTAAGAGCTGGGATTGCAGGTGTACACCACCATGCCCGATCTCAATTGTCGGCTCAGCATGCCCTGGAATTGAACCCCAAACCCCTGCGCCTGCTTGCGGGCACTTTAATTCGCTGAGCTATTTGGCTGTCCCTGAAATAGTCACTGATATAAAAAACAAACCATTGTACTCTAAGTGGAGAAGTAACACCAGAAGACGAGGAGACCAAAACTGCTCTCTATTCACAACTGAGCAGGAACTTTTGGAATTCTAGTATCAAACTATCATATAATGGAAAAGCAGAGAAGTAAATGTTAAATTGGTCTGTATTTTATACAGAATTGACTTAGCATTCACATAGATATTAATATATTGCTGATACAGTTAGGCTACTTACTTGTAAAGTAAGCATTCATGGTTTCATATGCAATAATGGCAGAGGTACATTATTATTAATATAAAAAGTTGCAGGATTATAGTTTTCCAGAACATGCCTGACATAAGGCATGTACTTAAGAGACAATCCACAAAACTTTCCATGTTGACTAAGTTTGGGGACAGAGCACTACAGACACACGATATCTGTGAACAACTGTAGATTCTGCAAGGTTCCGTAGGAAGGGCACCAGATTCACACTCTTTACATCAGTCTCCCTCAAGATGATCAACCATTCCTGTAGAGAGCTGCGAATAGCCGCGCCTGAAAGACGGCTGGCTAAGGCAAAGACTGGCTCCCTTCTGCGTATCTGGACCTATCGGCTGCGCCCACGTGTCACTCCAGGGTTGGACGCCTTGTGGTATATAGCTTGGGGCGGGCTTGCCCAGGGAGGAGCGGAGGAGGGAGGAGTGGAGCGGGGGAGAAGAAGCAAGATTGTTCAAGGGTCCTGAATAAACTGCCGATGGAAGAGCTGGTTGTTGCGTCATCCTTGCTGGCGAGGAAGCGCGCGACAAGTGGTGGCCCGTATGGGGAACGCCCTCTTCTCCCCTTCAGCTCGGATTTTCGGCTTTTCAGGAGGACGCGTAGGTAAGTCCTAGGTAGGTAAGGACTGGCCTCCCACAGGCGCCGCCGGACTAATGGTTGCTCGCCTGGTACATAACAGGGAGCAGAACACCTTTCGGCTGCTCACCCTTGAGCGAGGGGGTTCTCTCTTGAGAACGGAACGCCTTTCGGCTGCTCGCCCTTGAGCGAGGGGGTTCTCTACCGAGAATGGAACGCCTTTCGGCTGCTCGCCCTTGAGCGAGGGGGTTCTCTGTCGAGAACGGAACGCCTTTCGGCTGCTCGCCCTTGAGCGAGGGGGTTCTCTGTCGAGAACGGAACGCCTTTCGGCTGCTCGCCCTTGAGCGAGGGGGTTCTCTGACGAGAACGGAACGCCTTTCGGCTGCTCGCCTTTGAGCGAGGGGGTTCTCTGCTGAGAACGGAACGCCTTTCGGCTGTTCGCCAGCGAGCAAACGATGAAAAAGTGAAAGTAGCTATGGGCGCGTCTAGCTCACACCCAATTTTTGAGGCCTTACACGGGCTGCTATAGTTTTCACCTGTCCCCTTCCCTCTGCTTTACGCGTAATACAAGCTGGGACAACAATCAAACAACATTTGATTCAGATGGATGCCTTGTACTCGACAACCTCACTACTGGTGATTTTGTGGAAAATGGCACTCTAGCCAAGGTCATTAGTAACCTATGGTATCCTTTCTCCACCAGTAGCTCCATTAGTCTGCCTTACCCAGGCCCGAGGCCCGTAGGCCTCTACTGGAGGTCCCGGTATTCCACCAATTTACAACTGGGTCTCCTATGGGGTAACTGCCTTAGACATACAGTGCCTTGGAAATTAAAAAACAAACATAGTTGTTCGGTGGGAAACCTTTGGCTTATGGGACTGCGAGGCCCACCCAGGACCATCCCTTACCATTATAAGAACCCTCATTTGTTTAATACTCCTCAACTGCTTGACGGGGCCTACCTGTGTAGGGAGCGAACTTGCCTAGATTTGGTGCCATTCATGATTGTTAAGTCCACTGCTTTCAATGGCACTGCGTACTGGAATGCCTCCGGTTCGTTCGAACACACTGTTAATGTCACAATAGTAAAAGAGTGCCCCATTATATCGATGCCATGTCTGCTCCCCCCATTTTTCTTTGTGGTCTGAAATAACTTTGAGGAGGGGGCTGGGAAACTTAACTGTTCTGTGAGTAATTGCAGCTTGTCCAACTGCTGGACGGAGTATCATAGCCATGCCCTTGTGGTGAGGCTCCCAGCGGCCATTATGATGCCTGTGGATGTTCCCCCCGAAACAGCTACAATTGCCCTTTCAAGTGTATCAACAGAAAAGGGATTTCGGCATCACAGCGGCCATCGTGGCGGCGATTGCTCTCACGACCGCGAGCGCCGCTACTGCAGGGATAGCCATCAGCCAGACGATCAAGACTGCAAGCGTGGTAAACCAACTATCTGAAAGGGTTACAGCGGCCCTAGAGATTCAAGAGACTCTGAACGGACAGATCCATTTTGGCATTCCGGCTTTGAACCAACAAACCTCCCTGCTACAAGAGCAAATGGACGCACTACATGTACAACAGAGACTGACTTGTGACTTGGGGTTCCATTCTTTGTGTGTAACTCCCATGACAGTGCCTAATACTAGTGCACGGGTCTGGGTACTCAATGCCTACCTTAGAGGGCCCTGGAATGCTACTTTCCTGATTTATACCCTGCAGTTAGCGCATGCCATCACAAAGATTAATGAGACTCGAGTGCCACCTGTTAGTGCAGCCTCCTTCTGGAATCAGCTGGCTGCAGCTGCTGGGTGGGCATCCCGCTGGGCGGGATCTGTCTCCCTCTTGTTATTATGTGGCAGGAGGTTATGTTTTTGCTTGTTTCTCCTCTGTAAATATCGACACCTACACCAAATAGCCGTTAAACAAGCTTTGTTAGCCATGGAGCCTACCCCTTCAACCCAGGTGTGGATCTCCATGCTGGAGTGACACGCTGTTGGGGGTTTGGAGCGCGGGTGGGGGCCTCGGTCGATAGCCCAAAGCCAATAGGACATATAGTCCCCTGGTGTCGGGTTGGCCGCCCGACACAACTGGTTTGTTGCACAGGGTGCGAGGCAAAACACTACACGTGGAAACCGGAGTGCACAACCAGAATCCATGGAAAACATGCCTGATTACATGTAGGTTCCATGCCTGTCTACCTACCCCTGCGAAAAAGGACATCGGACACTACTAACACTCCCTGGGTAGATACCTGGACAAGAGTCGGCCCACGTCCGCGCACAGCGGGGATCAGGCCTCTACTCTCACCTGTTGCTATAAACAAAAAGGGGGAACTGTAGAGAGCTGCGAATAGCCGCGCCTGAAAGACTGCACTGGCTTCCGCCTTCCACCCCCCCCCCCCCCAGTGCTCTCTGTAGTAAACAACTCCTTATATGGCTAAGGCAAAGACTGGCTCCCTTCTGCGTATCTGGACCTATCGGCTGCGCCCACGTGTCACTCCAGGGTTGGACGCCTTGTGGTATATAGCTTGGGGCGGGCTTGCCCAGGGAGGAGCGGAGCAGGGGAAAAAAAACAAGATTGTTCAAGGGTCCTGAATAAACTGCGATGAAAGAGCTGGTGTTGCGTAATCCTTGCTGGCGAGGTAGCGCGCGACACATTCCCAAGATGAGTCACTAATGCATTTTAGAATTGCTAAGACACACATATAATCAGTGTATTCCCCTAACTGCTTAAGTAAAGGTACACAACCCATAGCGTCCTGAGCTGACGCCAGAGTTAGCTGCACTGCTACCTGGACCAGTCAATCTGTCCCTTCCAACTCTAGCTTCTCTCTAGGTATCTTGGATTAGTGAAAATAGTCTAAGGCTAATACTGAATTCTAAATAATATATAATCACTTATTACTAATGAACTTGGGCGCTACTATGTGTTGGTATGAGAGTTGAGTTGGAGAATTCTTCCCAGAGGAATTAAGTACAAACTGGCACACACAACTCAATAAATGGTGGCAATACTCCTGCTCTCTATCCTGACAGAGTACTAGATGAGATAGGATGTAAAGCATCTATTACGATCCCTGGTAAAATAGGAGTTACTCAATAAATTAGGGAATGATAAACGCGTTCATCTTATATCATTATTTGTCTCTATATAAAAAATAACTGAAAAGGATATTAATGAAATCCAATAACCTTTTTAATATCTTTCCAGGAAGCTACAAAGACAGTGAAAGAGGGAGGAAAATATGAATATACAACTGCTGACTGGAACCAGGCAATTCCCAGCATCTACCACATGAGAAACTTCTACATAAATGTAGGGATTTTGGATGTCCCATGATGAAAGCAGTTCACAACATACAAAAACACCCGCAGAGCCATTCTAGAGCACAGAGCAGGATCAAGAGGTTGGACTCACGGTATTGGGAACATAGGGGAGGCCGTAAACTTTCTCCTGTGTTTCTTTGAGAATGTCTGTGGTTGACTTCCTCAGAGGATGCTTCCCATGGTAGATTTGATCCAGAGTAGCGTAAAAAACCTAGACAAATGAAAACATCTACTCAGCTTTGGTAGTCTAGTCTCATGTTTAAGATGTGGTGAACCAAAGATGTCATAAGTAAAACACTTACACATCACAGCTGAAATCCTTCTCAAATATAAATGCATGATTCAAATGTAGTCTCCACATTTAAGACCATATCCATGAATAAAAGGAACGCTCTCAACCTTTTTGTGAATAAGGACATTAAAGAATTTTGAACCATATCCACAGTACTCTTTATGTACAATTGTTGCAAGTTAAATTTGTGACCACACAACTCGAATTTTGTCAATATATATGTAGTTACATATACGAAAAAAGTTAAAAGACTTGAAATTCCCTGGATAAAACAAATCCTATTTGGGTTTTTCCTGGTAGATCTTAAGTAAGAGAACTGAAATAGTCAGAATCCTAGTTACTGGAGGTGAAAGAACACTACGTAGTAGGGGTCACAATGGAGAAAGGAATACAACTTTAGTAAGTACAGATGTTACACAGAATCCTGATGCAGCTGTTGGAGCATTTAGGGTGACAGGAAGATCCCACATCACACCCCACACCTGGTTTCAGGAAATACAAAGAAAGCAGCTGCCACATAGGGGCAGTTTGGGTTCATGCAGCCTCCAAGAAAGAAGGAGCCCTGACTCTGAATGGAAGATACACACCATTGAAACATAAGAGGTAATAAAGCATCAAAGACAGCTTGAATAAGAAATGTGATGTTTGAAAAGAAATGAAAACTAAGCTTCGCATAGAAGAACCTAAAGTAAAATGCTTTTTCACATCAACATTTGATTTGCATATTAATAAGGCTTGGAATTTACCTGTTAGAAGAAACTGACTTTCTTAAAGGAAACATTTTAAAGGAAAAATTCTGACATGCAATTATGCATCTTTCAGATTAAGAAATGGAATTTGTGGAGAATGTGCAGCTGTTGACTTGAAAGAAGTGAGGATTAGTCTGGATAAAAGGAAAATTTAAATGACCTCTATCTCTGGCTTCATCTAGATACAGAATTGTGGCTCTGAATTAAAAAGTCAGGTTTGAACCTTGCCTAGAAAAATACAGATATTTTCTAAATATAAATATTGTTTTCCTCTATTTGATAATCCACACATTCATATAACTAAGTACAGCTCTTTCCATGTATTCTATAATGAGTAACAACACATAAAGATAACTAGGGAAGTCAGAATTACCATGTCTTACCATTTATTTGTTTGTTTGTTTATTTGGTCCAAGGTCTCCAGGCATGCAACACCACTTTATTTCTTTCTTTCTTTCTTTATTTGGTACAGGGTCTCCAGATATGCACCACCCCACCTGGTTTCAGTGACCAGCACAAAGCACCCATGGTTCTGGGGCCAGCACAGGATTCAGTACCTGGGATTGAACCCAGGTCCTTGCACTTGCCAGGAAGGCGCTTACTGCCAAACTACCTCCCCAGCCCCTTGCCTACACTCTAACTTGGTAAATTATTAGCAATTGAAACTTTTAATTCTAACTTGAACGCAAGTGGGGTTTTTTGGCCTGATTCACAAAAAAAAACAGAATTCAGGAATTTCCCTTCCACAATTATGCTTTTTAAGTAATATAAACATGGAATAACTTTTGCATTATAAAAACAAAACAAAGTAAATGTGCATTTATTTCATGCATATTTGCTGATTTCAGTCATCAGCCTACTCGGCCCCCTAACCAGCTGTGTGCTCCTGGGTCAAAGACCCTCAGAGCCACAGAAGAGCATGAAGCCTGCTTTTAAAACAAGGTAAGGTATATAAGGGAAAGGATTCCATCCCTCAGTCTGCTGTGCAGGGCCTGCCCCTGGGGCACACTGAGATGGCAATTGAGACTGGGCATGGTGGTGTGCAGCTGCTCTTGGGAGGCTGCAAAACAGACTGATCAGTACGAGTCCAATCTAGTAGTGAGATCCTGAAACCCTGTAGATCCTTCCCTAAAATATAGAAAAAAAAAAGTATGGTAAATCCCCCCACACCAAAAAAAATTCTATAAAAATTCTATGGCCCCTCAGAAGGCTGCAATAATTCACTTCCTTTCCATCCCTGTTTGTCTCTACTGTGCCAGCAAGATGTGGAAGCTAGCAGAAGCACACACAGGCAGAACCTGCGCAGGAAACGCACTGCTCTCAGGATGTGCTGCCCTCAGTCCCTCTCTCTCAAAACTATTTTTTGTGAGGATGAGAGGAAGGAAAGGTTGTTTTCATCTTAAAAATTGTGCTAGAATGACTGTTCACACAAGAAGCCACAACACAGACTTCTAAAAGGCAGCATTTTCCTATGGATGCCTGCAAATCAAACACTTTTTCAAGTAAACTAAATTTTTAAAAAATTTCAGGGGCTGGTGATTTAGCTCAGTGGCAGAGCCTCTGCCTGGCAAGAGTGAGGTCCTAAGTTCTATTCCTATTACAAAAGATTCAGAACCTGAACTTAAAAAAACAAATGTAAATCACGGTTTTAGCTATATACTATGCATTTTCTTTACTGAAATACATATATAGATGTTCATATACATGTATGTATTATATATATGTATGTCATACAAATATGTGCTGTGCACATATATGTATTTTTTTGGCAGCACATTCTATCACTTGTGCAAGTATGGAAGCGCTGTACCACTCAGCTACCTTCCAGGACTGAAATACACATTTTCTAGGTACAACAAAAAATAGAATACATTCATTACTTTCTAGGGACTGAATTTCCAAAACTACAAAGTAATTCAATGTGGCTTCCCTCATAAATAGCTAACTGGGTCATCAAGAAGTGAATAGTGCCTAAGACAAAAGATAAGTTGATGATGCCATTACTCAAGATTTGATGAAGAGTAAGGATTCTATAAACAATCTAAACATCTGTAAATATCTGAACATCTGGTATCATGCGGCCCTGCTATCCAGATGGTTTGTAACATCTTTTTGTCTGGGAGAAAACATTATTTTTGTACTGGCATTGGTTCGCAGTACCAATGCCAGTCTACAACTGGCAACTATATCTACAACTAGTAGTAATAATGTGTAAACTTCACATCTTAAAACTACAAAATTTTTTTTTCCAGGAAAAAAAATTACTAGTAATGCCTGCAGTACACGTTTGCATTCCTTGGTGGAATCTCAATTCCCCTTTTGCCTTCCTCCATCTCAGAATCCCCGTTTCACTTGAGAAAGATCTATCATCATATTTGCTAATATAAATTCTTTGTTTTGCTCTTCATTTATAACTTGTGCTTCTCACATAAGAGAAACCACGTGATATGTAAGCTTGTGTGTCTGTTTTTCTTCATTTATTATTATGGTTTTAAGGTGCACCCATATTCCTACAACTGACTCAAGTCTATCTTTAAGGCAGAGCAGTGTTCCACTACACGCAAAAAACACATGTTCTTCACCCATTCACCTGTTGATGGGCACGCAGGGTGCTCCCAAGACTTGGCTACTGTGAGCTGCGCTGCTGTGGCCAGGCATGCCCCTGCCACAGCAACGTGGTGTCTTCCATTCTTGGGGGAAAACCTAGATGTGGAATACCTGAGTCAAATGAAATTTATAGTTCTATTTTTTGAGGAAATCTCCATACTGATTTCCACAGTGACTGCACTAGTGTACAATTCCATGTACAACGTAGAGAATCCCTTTTTCCCTGCTGCCTTGCTAGCATTTCTTATTATTGGATTTCCTGACAATGACCATTCTTTCTGGGGTAACATGACATTCCAGCATCATCTGAATTTGGATTTCTCTAACGGCCTGCAATAGAGAACATTTATTTCTTCATGTGTTTACTGGCCATTTGCATGCCTGAGAAGTGTCTATTAACTTCACTGCCTCTTTTTTATTATATCTTTGATTTGGGGGGCATTATTTGTTTTGCATACAAAATCATTTCAACAAATACAAAATCAGTTAAGAATATATATGATTAGGTTTGAGCCCTAATTTGGTTGCTTAAATATCTCATCCAGGAGTCAGTCCTCCTCCCAGTCTTTGATTTTCCTAACTGAAAATGAGAAATTACCCTCCTTTATGAACTCCATAAGGACAGTGTGAAGGTTGAATGAGCCAATTTTGGCCAAGTTCTTTGAACTCAGATGAAAGATGTTTCAGCTGCATAATTATCATAATAAACGTGCAGCACTGGCAAGAATGTAAAGCTATGCATTTATGTGGGATAACGACTCTGGAAAACCTCAGAACAAAGCTCCACACACCTGAAGCTGCATGTCCGCAGCAGCACACATCTTCTTCGATTCACAGAGACGAGACACCATGGCTTTGGGCAGCGGCTGGATAAAGCAGGAGAAGGCACGTGAGTGGACAGCTCAATCAGCCACTACATGTGTACACTGAATGTCAGAGATCACGGCAAGTGGGAAATAAATAACAGCATTTCCTCAGAATTTAAAAAGATAACTTTAAAACATTTTAGAGACAATGCATTTTACAGACATTTCATTTAATTTCAAAAAGTAGTAACTGTCAAATAAGGTTTCCCCATAATAAAAGGATTATAGAGAATGATGATATTGGCACCAATCTTTAAACAGTACTTAAAACACCAAAGGGGATAGTTTTTCTGTCCCTTTGTCACCGAGGAGTGTCTGTTCAAGTGTTCTCTTGACTTTTAAGTACACAGAATAAGACTAAAAGATTAAAATGTCAAGAAATTAATGATAATCCATGGTGCCAGCTGGTATTAAAGCTAAACTGATGTCTTGACAAACAGACTTGATAATGAATTGCAGGTTATTTCTTCAACCTGAAAGAAAGATTGGACACAGGACAGGGCCCCTGTGTGACCTACAGCTTTCTCTATGAGACTAATTGGGTCTAATCCCATAAGACACACATCCTCTTAGAAATAACTCAATAGTAGAGTGGAAGAATTACTTTACTTTTTTTTTTTAATCATCAATATTGATATTCAGTGAAGAAAGCTGCCACTTCAGTCAACACTACACAATTTAAATGAAGTTAAATGCACCTATAAAGAGAAATGCCTTATATAAGAGACCAACAGCAGGTCTCAGTAATCTCCCATAAGCCCAACAGGGAACTCAAGACACCAAAAGAAAGACGAGTCGCTGCTAGAGCATCCTGGGGCCCAGAGCAGCCACTCAGGCTTTGTTGCAGGAATGATCACAAAATCACTGTCTGGGGCAGAAGCAGCAAGATCACAGGTTCAAGACCAAACTGGATAAATGTTAGATCTTATGTCAAAATTTTTTAAAAAAATTTTTTAAATTTTTCTTTTAAGGGGTTGAGGTGTAGCTCAGTGAGAGAACTTAGCCTAAAATGTACAAGACCTACGTTGAATCACCACCAATATAAGTAAGACCTAAATAAACACTGTTAGAAATTCAGCTCTTATATAAAAGACTACCGTTGTATTTGCTGACAGCTCAGAATTTAGGAGGCTGAGACAGGAGAATCACCACAAGTTCAAGGTTAGCCTGGGCAAGGCCACTATGAACTACACAGTGAGACCATGTCTAACATAATAAAATAGGAGCCAGGGAGATGGCTCAGTGGAATAAATGCTTCCCTGGCAAGCGCAAGGGCCTGAGTTCAATCCTGGGTTCTGCAAAATATAATAACATAAAAAATAAAATAAAACACCAAATTTTAAAAACTTATTTTCTTAAGTTATATGTTAAAAAATTTTAAATTACTAATAGGTAAACAATAGTGAGACGTTAAATCTTACATTTAAAAAAAATGATTCCTGCTCAATAGTTTCTTCTGGAAATGATACTTTTGCCAATCAGTCAGGATAACCAATACTGAAATAATTCAATTTGGCTATAATTTCAAAAGTAGACCTATCTATACAACAGTGCAGCAGTTTTAGAATGTAAAGGAGGGTCAAAGGAGTTGTTGCTGAATGTGACTACACCGTATATCATCCATAAGAGTACGCTAGCTAGCTAAAACATGTCACATGAACTTAACTTTTTGCAGGATGTGATTAAAATTATCAACCAAGTTAAAGTACCCACCCTTGACTCATGCCTGCTAGCAGAGCTCTGTGAGAAGACAGATGCAGAAAAAGGTCTTTTTCTTACAGAGTGAGATGGCTTTTTCACAGGAGATCACAGGCCAGAATTTCTGAGCTACGAAAGCTACTCCAGAGAGTTCTAGAAAAAGTCATCACTGGCAGCAGATTTCAGCAATACAGAATGGGGCACAAAACTTGCTATTGAAGTGACTTCTTCAACCTGCTCAATAAACTCAACCTGTCACTTCAGGTAAGAATGACAAGTAGGGAAATAAAGTGTTCCATCCAAAGCCAAAGTGGTATTACATGAGCAACAAGTGAACTTTGGGAGTTGTGACATGTTGCAAACATTAGCAGAGATTTCCACAGACTAGACCTTCTTCCTCCCGGCTGGTGAAGGATCATCCAACTCAGCTTTGAGTACTACCGTGAGCACTGCTTCCCTGCCACAAAGACCCTGGGAAGGGATGACACGACCTGCTGTGAACGAGCACTGACACTGCAAATGATGAAAGCCTTAAGCGCCTGAGACAACTTCCACTGTCCAGGTGGAAGTCAAACTTGCAGCTTTTCTCAACCTCCCAGAGTGTAAGCAGTGTCCAGGAATGTACACCACGCCACTTGAACACTGTGCTAGGTGTTCCACCTCAGTGGTAGGCCAGGACTGCTCCCTGTTGTGATCAGCAGTAGTGTTCCTTCCTTTCTAAGAGTGTCCTGGCTTACACAGCAGACCTCACTGCTACCCTAATGGTGACAACTTCCTGAGGGCCTCATGGCAAACAGTGTGTCTGCTGGCTGCAGCCTATATTTCCTGCCTCAGCACAGGAAGTTCTGATTCTATTTTTGGGAGAAACACAAACCATAGTGTTGGTAACCTCGATGTGAACCAAAACATGAAGAGAATCTTTGTTATTATTAGTAATTAAAATATATAAAAGCTTTTCTATTAAACCAACACAACACAGAGCTTTGGGAAGATTTTAGGAACACCAAAATACATGAAAGCTTGAACAAGCCTTTAATCATATGAGCTCTCTCCACGTCCCACCAGTACCTAACTTGTAAACCTGTAGCCTCCTGAGCATGCTAGACACTTCCTGTCACTTCACCATCGCAATGGTCTCCTCTAAATAATGTTTTACATTTGGAAATGGTTTGGCAAATTCTTACAGAGTCAAGTCACTATGATAAAGTAACTTGGTATATGTGGTACCACTTAAAAAATTTATTGTTGCAGAAGCTGCATAAATACCAAAAGTTAAAACACTCTCTGCTATACAATCTCATTACAGTCATACTTCAACTCCTCTTGAAGCAAAACACTCTTACCATCAATGTGAGCTGGAAACATGCTGAGTCCAATGATATAAAACTTGTTGAGGCACAGACTTCATCTAAAAGAAGGAAGCATTTCAGAGCAAAGGCACAGCACCTATGCTGCCCAGGCTCGAGGCAGCAGCTCTGAACATCCTGCTTAAGTCCATCCACTACAGGCACCAAACCTCGGCCCTATCTCTAATGGAAAACAGTGGGTGGCAACAGGGCTCACAGAGGGCTTAAAGTCTGTACCGCAGCCAACCCCAAGACACAGTCTCAGGACTAAGCCCACAGGAGACAATACTGTCACTTACTTGATTTTCAACAGTAATTTTCTAACAAACTAAAATGATCTCAAGTTTCAAGAAAAAAAAAAATTCTAGGGCAGCAGATGACTCAGGCTGAGTGCTTAGGGTATATAAGGCCATAGGTTCAAATCACAGCATCAAAAACATTTTAACATATGGCAGAGCTCATTTTCTTTTTCTCTAAAAAAAAAAAAGCCATTATTCCTGTGTTACAATACCCATAGACTACATGTATGCAATTTATTAAGTAGGGCTAATACAAGTTTTGAAGCAGGTTTGGACATGCTCATTCTAAATTTCTAGATAATGTTTTACATATAAGCAACAGAAGAGTAACAAGATCAGTGACTGGCCTAGTGTCACCAGGGCACTGTAGTGAGGCTCCAGTCTGACTGTCTCCAACTCTCAGCCCCACGCTCTTATCCAGACCTAAGTGAGAAGCATTAACACTGGAGACAGGAAAGGGTCCTGACAACTCAGACCCGCCAAGCTGATGGTTCTCACCGCACTGTCACTTTACCTTCAGTCCTACTCACATCTCCTGAAAGAGAACAACAGAGAATTTATTTCAAGTCTGTATGTCTCCCCAGAAACAAAACTAAAACAATGTTAGCTATGGATTGACTTCACAAACTGAGGCAACAAATCGAATCTTAGTGGTACTGAATAGACCCTAAAATGAAAGTACTGCAATTTTGCTGTTCTAAAATAGCTTCACATGAATACAGGACTGCTCCTTCATAAGACATAATCTCAAAGTACATAGGTTTTTTTCCTAACAAATTAAGAGATTTTAAACTAGGACACACTGGAAAAGAAGCCCACAACATTGTGACATTGATTTGATCAACTCTGACAGGACTCCAGGAATTTCTCATGAGACACTAATAGATTTCCTGACACCCCTGTGACTACTGTGTAATCTGGCAAATTACTGAACCTGTTAAATCTCAGTATCTATCAAGCACTGGGAACTATGGACAGCACCTGCTTTACAGACTGCTAAGCAGGATTAAAAGAGAAAAACACATAAAATAATAAGTACTAATGCCCATTATTTATGGTTGGATAAATATTCTGTGAGAAATACAACCAAGCAATAAATATTTGGGTGTAATGGCTAGCTCACAGACAGAACTGTGCAAAAAAAAAAAAAATCTTTCTCTCAAAAATTAACAAGTTAGGGCTGGCAAGATAGCTCAGCGGTCTAGAGTGCCTCTCAGGGACTGCAGTTCAAGCCCCAGCACCACATGCCATGCCAGCCCCTCCCCGCAGGGCCAGCTGAGCTCACCCCCCACCCCCGCAAACAAAGAATCCGTGATGTGTACAAGACACTGTAATAAATAAAGGAATTTAAAAAAAAAAAAAATTAACAAGTTAGTAGTTGGGTGTGGTGGCACATGCCTGTAATCCTAGCACTTAAGGAGGCTGAGGGAGGAGGAGTGCTATGAGTTCAAGGCCAGCCTGGACTACATAGCAAAATCCTGTCTGAAAAACAAACCGGGCCCAGGAGATAGCTCAGTAGAATAAGCACCTGCCTGGCAAGTGTAAGGGCCTGAGTTCATTGCACGGTTCCACAAAAAAAAAAAAAACACCACCACCAAACAAAATCAGGTTAATTAGTGACTAGTAATGTGGCTGGGATGCAAAATTACCAGGAGAAAAGAGCTTTCAAAATAATTACATAAAGATTAGGATGCTAACATTATAAGAAAAAAAAGTTCATTGGGAAGGTATAATAATAGTTCATTGGAAAGGTATAATAATCCATGCTTTTAAAAAATCTAATAAAACATGCTCAAAGTACAGAGAGCCAAAGTAGAAAGGACAGGGAGAAGAGACACATTCACCAGTGTGAGGCTTCCACCCCTCAACTGGTGCTAGGCCAAAAACCTGGTTGAATATCAAAGATATAAAGGACAGAATGAAAATCCTGACTAAGAGACCTGGACAGAAACCCTGAGCTTCAGTTACAAAATGCACCGTCCGTTTGGGCACAGGTGGGTGGGTTCTTTCCAAAAATGTGACACACCAAAAAACTACAGTTTCAGCAAACTGTAAAGGATGAATACCAGATAGGCCAACTAAGTAGCTAACAATAATAAAAACATAAATCACTGGAAAAATTCAAGGTTTTATTTATATGTGTTTACTAGAATCTATGGTGGTCTCACTACACAGACCAGGGTTCAATCCCGCATCTGCCTAAGCAGGCACTTTAATCCACTGAGTTATCTGGCCTATCCAAAAAATCCAGGTTTCTAAACAAGTCCTGGCCAAAAAGGAAATTTCATAGAAATAAGCAAAATTATAAATATTTTGCACTGAAATTGCGGAATACATCAAAAGCACTGCATCATGAGATTTAACACGACATTAGAATTTAAATGCACAGTTTAAACTAACAATTAGCTTAACTGTTCACTTTAAGAAATCAGAGAGGGGCCGGGGAGATGGCTCAGTGGAATAATTGCTTCCCTGGCAAGCACAAGGGCCTGAGTTCAATGCCTGGTTCTGCCAAAAAAAAAAAAAAAAAAGACAAAAGAAAATCAGAGAGCTGGAGGAAAGAGAAAGAGGAGAATAAGAACAGAAGCAAAAACTACTAATGAACTAAATCAAACAAAATTGAGAGAATAAACAAAGTTAAGATTAGTTCTTTGAAACTACTAGTAAGAGACAAACCTGCTACAGTTAATAAGGAAAACAAGAAAATGAGAAAATAAGACTGGGAATGAAAAAGGATTTATTGAAAAGATAAAAGAATTATGCCAATAAATATAAGAACCTGGATTAAATTAGAAAATTATAATTTAGTAATGAGTATTAAGAAGACAAAATGACTACTAAAGAATCACTTACTTAAAAAGAAATCTTCCCACAAAGAAAATAACTGTGGAAGGTTTTATAGATGAATTTTGACAAAGTTATGAAAACCAATGATTATGTTATTAGAAAAAAACTTGTAAAATACAGAAAAAGGAGGAATTCACAGCCCGTTTTATGAAATGATATATCCTTAATACCAATGATAGTTGGTATGACAAAGAAAAGTCATCAGCCAAACTTTCTTATAAATACAAAATTCTCCATACATAAAACATTAGCAAGTCAGCTCTGTATTGAAAAATAATAAAAACTTGGGACCAATGTCATTTAATCTTAAGCTTGGCAAACTAAAAATAAAGAGTTTTGGATTTGGGGAGATGGCTCAGGAGAATAAGCGTTTCCCTGGCAAGCACAAGGGCCTGAGTTCAATCCCCAGTTCCGCCAAAAAAAAAAAAAAAAAAAAAAAAAAATAGAGTTTTGAGCATCTCTGTCAAACTTAAACATTTTCTTCATAATAAAATAACAGACACATTTCCAAAAAAACAGCATCAGGCAGGTATGGTGGCACACACCTGTTAGCCTAGTGTTTTAGTTACTTTTCTCATTGCTAAGACAAAATATCCACCACCCACTAGTTACATGAGGAACTTCAGCTCACAACATGTAGAGGTTTGAGTCCATAATCAGTTGCCTCCAAGGCAAGGAGGGAGCATGGTAGAGAAGAAATAGTTCATGGAGCGCAGAAGGTAGCAAAACAACGAAGGAATACCGCAGCTATTCTATCCCTTATATCTTATCTAGGCTACTTAAGGCAGGTAAGTAATCAAATCCCAAATTCTAGTGCCCTTGAGTCTAGCACTGAACCGTGAATCAATCCCACCATCACATACTCTAGTCACTTCTGAAAAAAATACATTTAGGACTGCCTGAGGTGCAGGAACATCCTAACACAAACCATAACACCCAGCATTTGTGAGGCTAAGGCAAGAAGATTGATATGAGTGTGTAGCCAGTCTGAACTATATAGTGACACCCTGTTCCCACTGCTCCCCCCCACAAAAAGTAAAAAATGAATAAAAGTAAAATACACACAAAAAAGGGATATGGTCCATTTTTATGAGCTAGCAACAAATTCAAAATATAATTTAATACTCAGGAGGGACAAAAAGGGAAGGAACAAAAAGATCCTGCCATTCAGAAATCAGTATGTGGGAACAGTGAGAGACTGCCAAAATACAAAAAAAAAACTAGGCACCTACATGGTCAAGGAGCTGAGGTTGGGGGCAGGGCCAAGGCCAGACTTCAGGGCCACACAATGGAGGTGCTTTATATTTTCAATGTTGGGTACTGAGCTAAGATTACCTTGTCTCTTCTTGTGTCCCAGTACCCAAAAAGCACCTATGATTTTTATAACAGATTTGGGTTGGAAGAACAGTAGGCCATTAAACAGAAACAAGTAACTGATGGAGATCCCAGTTACAGGAAAAAAACCTCTGCATATTCACCACTTAACAGTTTACTCCAAGCATCACACAGGCAGCACTGATTTATGTACTATCCCAGCATTGCTTGGGCAGGCACCATTTTAGCTAGTTCACTCTTGAATAAATTTAATAAAATTGCAATTTTTATATTTCTTGTTATAAAAATTAGTGGAAAAAGTTAATCCAATTTTGGTCATCCGGCATGTAAATAACGAGACTGCTGAGTGGCTAAACAAGGATCATCTGCCCAAAACTGCAACGCCTACCAACAATGCTACGCTCACTCAAGCAACAGGACAGGCCCACGGGTTTACCTAATCAGCCCCGAGAAAGGACAGCAGCCCCAGCCCTAGCCCGCTCTTACAGGCCACAGGAGCTCTAGGACAGCCTGAGACCTGCCCAGACCTGAGGGGAGCCCCCTAGGCTGCTGCTCTGGGCTAAGCTCCTGATGTCTAAAGCCTTGAACCACTGCCAAGTGTGCATCTGTTCTGCACGCAAGCTCACAATTTTAAGATCAATTTAGAATAAATTCTACTGAAGCTCTGATGCCTTCACAAAAGGCTTCAGCTTTGATGCTGCTGGCAGAGACAGTTATGAATCAAACGGTGCTCAAAGTAGCACTGTTGGCACTTGTGAGCTGTACCTATTCTCTGTGCACTACCTACAAATCTGATGAGCATACTTCTAATTCTTCCACTACAAGGAATCTGCTGGCTGCACCACGCGGCCCTTCAGGTCAAACACTTCTGTGAGTGTTACTAAATCACTGAACTATCATACACTCTGAGCTCTCTGGAATGTGCTTCATATTTAAAAAATTTCCTTATTGAAAGAAAATGCTTATTTTTTTTCCTTCTTTTTATTTTATTATACCTTTTTAAACCAATTTTGCATGTTTGTATCTGGTAATATAAACATCTAATTTGAATTTAACATTATGTAACACAGTAACCATTGTCCAATTCCTATTATTTTGTGAAGTTATGTACCATTTCTAATGTTTCTCTCTCTCTTTTTCTCTCTCCCCCTCCCTCTTTTTATTTATTTATTTATTTTTTTACCTTTTTGTAGTCTCTTTAAAAAATAAAAAATCTTTCCTGAAATGCAAGGGAATAAGAAATTAAGCAGAAATACACAACTCTGATGGGTTTAAATATCATTAACTTACAAAGAGTTGAATCTTAAGAAATAAACTCCTTATCCTTCAGGCCAGGACTGCCCTTAGAAAAGCAAAACAGTTGGTGTCTTAATTAGTGACAAGAACAGGCAAATCTTCTGTGAAGCTGAAAGCTCTCTTAGCATCTCTGTGAAATCACAAACTATTTAAAATTCTTCACAGACTGTGTCTGCAAGTCCCTTAAGGCACTAGACCTGACTTTTGAGTCTGAAAGCCAAATAAATTTAGCGTAGCTTAAGCTCTCTTGCCAACTCATCCACCCTGGCATCTGTTTCAGGTTTTTTCTTCAGGTATCTAGTCCAAAAGTAGCTGCTCTTGGTGAAGAACTACGCAAGCACACAACTGGCAAGAAGCTCTCCTGCCACGTCTCTCTGTAGATCATGGCTTGAGTCCTCCACTTCTGTGCTTACAGGGATAAGGGGGTGTTTTAGAACTGACTGTTAGTATCCTTGAACTTCAGGCCAAGATTTTACTTAAAAACAATGATCCTTTTTGCAGTTCTTCTTATAAGTATGTCTTCCTCATAGCTGTATTCACAGGCTTCTTTAGGTATCTCCTGCTTTTTTTCTCAGGTATAACTGTGAACTCCTTATACTTAAATCATGTTTTCCCACTTAACTGCAGTATCTACTTGTACACTTGACTTAGGTCAGCAATGGCATCCTGGACCACAGTGATGTTCGCTAATATATCCCAAAATAAGAACTCAGCCACTGCACTTTCCAGCTTGACCCTCACCAATAGTTCTGAGGTGCAGTCTCTACCTTTGTCTCGTACCCCCACACCCTGCTAACCCAATGGCCTCCATTCCCTCTACCGGTCTTGGGCCACCTTCATGCATGTCTGTAAGCCTGTCCTGGAGCCCTGCTGAGGGACAAACAAGGCCCTGCTGGCATCTAGGATGCTGGCTACTAAGGGCTGAAGAGAAACAGGTGAGGCAGCGTGGCCAGAGCAGCAGGTCCAAGAAGACCATACTGAGGAATTCACTCAGTGCTGGGCAACGACTTGCAACAGGGGTTAGAAGATGCTGGGGAGAGGGGTACAGAAGGGCGCACTACCCCCACAAAGGACAGGGCAGGGCAGGGCAGGGCAGGGCAGACAGCTCCAAGTGAGCCAGGCGGAGAGCAGCACTGCATCCTGGGGCAGGGCTATGTGTGTCCAGAGGCGGTCTTGCCCTCCATTTGTCCCGGCCCTGTGCAGGGCGCTACAGCACTCACTGGTACCAAAAGCACAGTGACTCCAAGTTTATGTTTTCCATGCCACATTATTAGCAGACAGCAGGATCATTTCCAAAAATAAAAGTGATGCTTCACACTCTTTAGTGGCTTCCCCATACCAGGACACAGTCCCTCACTACCTGGCCCTGCCCTCCACGCAAGCTGTTTCTCTCCCATCTCCTCAGGCCACACCTAATAACCTCCAGTGCCCTCAAGAACCCCTGAGGACTTCTCCAGGCCTTTAAGAGAACATCTTCCTAATGGAGATGTTCAGCCTTCACTCTGTCTTATTTTTCCTAACAATTAAAGGTGTGAGCCCAGGGATGCTGTCTACTTGTTACCTGCAGTTGCAAGATAAATAACTGACATGTACAAGTTAGAAGAAGAGAGGTTTAGTTTGGCTTGAAGTTTTCAGTGGGCTTAGTCCACGGTAAGCTGCTCCAAAGCAGAATCAGCATGATGGCAGGGCCTAGCAGAGGGAAGCTGCTCATCCCATGGCAGCCAGAAGCAGAGTAAAGGGAAGAGCTGGGGACAAACACACACCCTCTCACATCAGCCCTCCAGGGCCTGCTGTCCTCTGATCAGGACCCACCTCCAAACACAGATGTTTAGGGAGAATTTTAGATCTAAATAGTAACATTTATCTATGGTTGTTTCTCAAATACAGACAACAGTGACTAGTTCCTAACAAAAACTCAACAAATATCCTGACTGAGTACCTCTATGTCCTTAGTACTGTCCTCAATAAATATCCTTTAACAAAATGGATAAGGGTTGCCAAGAGCTGACTAGCAAACTACCCCTTCCACATACATTTCCAGGGCCCCCTCTTCCAGCATTCGGTCTCCCCAGCTGCTCAAAGGGCCTAAGCAGCCTGGGCTGGGCTCTCCTGGCCCTGCACTGTGCTCCAACAGCCTCCAACTCAGGCATGATTGGGAAATTTCTAGTCAATCCTGAAACCCTAAGTATGTAGCTACAGACAAGTGGTGTGTTATTTGGTGAGTTATATATGATTCTACCTATGTAATCCTTAGCGCAATTCTTTGCAGATCAATGGACAAGTAGTCAATTAAATCAAATATTTCAATTCTGTCATCTTAGTCACTGAGATAGGTTATAATAAAAACTCACTTGACTTAGTTACTCAGACACATCCAACATCGTACAACTGACAGTGACAGAATCAAATCCATAAAAAATATCTGGAGACATAATCAGAAAGAGTTACAAATAAAAGTGGTTTGAAGCCTCTTGTTTTTCTAATTCAGTTCTTGCATTTATTTAATTTTGGATTTTAGCTCATTTTTTTGTACTAGTCAAGAGTGTAGGGCTCAGATACCCAGTGACAAATATAATTTACACTGGAAACAGAGGTGCAATAGAAGGAAGGGAAAGAATATACTCCCAGTACACACATGGATAGTAAGCTATCCAATGTTGATAGTTACACACAAGGCTAACTTAAAATAAAGTTATCCTTCATTTTAATCTAAAAAATCTTTAAAAATAGAATGTGTCATAGAAATCTAAGCCTCAAAAGTAAGGCAACACTTCAGAAGCTATGAATGCTGAGCAAACAGGCATAGGATAAAAATGCAGGCCAAGAGGACAAACACGCAGAAGCCTATGTGCCTAAGACTGGTACAGACAGCTTTACCAGGGACACAGTGCTGTCTCCTGGAACAGCGATGAAGAGCAAGTGATAGATCGCTCAGCAAATCACAAAGGATAGCTCATGCCCACATATGTGCATCTGTTAGGACTAGGATTCTACAATGGGGGGACGGGAGTCAGGGGAGGGCAAATAGTAAAAGGAAACCTGCTTTTGCAAGAGGTGGCAGGAATTCTGAGAAAGCACCAAGCTTTCTGTATTATCCAAGTCATAAAACCCACATCACAACCCAAAGGAAGACACAGCAGTATCAGCTGAGTATCCCTGATCCAAATGCTTGCAACCAGAAATGTCGCAGATTTCTAGTTTTTTCAGATTTGTGAACATGATGGCAGCACTGAAGACATTTTACATTTTGGCATCATTTAGATTTTCAGCTTTTAAATAAAGAGAAAACCTTATTCTTCTACCTGTCCAGTCTCATAATGTCGGGCAAACTGGCTGACCACTCGGTAATCATTTGAGAAGTACTCCATCAGAATAGATGGAACCTCAGCAAAATCTGTGGGGCACCTGGTCCCTGTAATAAGGAGAAAAGAAGAAAACTTACTAGACATCAAAAAGCTACACAGTTATTTTCCTTTTTATGTACATTTTCAAACTTTTATTTGTACTTCTGATGAAATATAAGCTTTAATCCATTAAATCAATATTTATTTATATAAAATTATTGTACAATATTTGCAGAAAAGTTTATAATAATCCTATTTTTCTTTATATCAAAAGTAAACAAAATATTTGCACAGCTGCTAAAACACCTTAGAAGCAATGGCTCACACTCTCTACACATAAATCTCTCCTCTGCTATGCTTGCTACACATGAGACACAATTATAATATAATTAATACTCTTAATTAATAAGAGTATTATAATACTCATAATTAATACAGCATTTGCATGTAATTCACTGAATTCCATTATTGAAGCTTTTCTCCTTCATTTCTTTTAAAATTACTTTTACTTATCACTGCTTTTCATAGTAACAGCAATTCTCAGTGAAGAAAATCAGTATTTTAAATTCAAAATTACTTAAAACAACAGAGTTATTTCATGATTCTGTGCATTGCACCTAAAGTCTCTCCAAATGCCTTCGCTCTGCCCGTGCAGTAGCAGTGGTGGCAGCAGTAAGCAGTGGCAGTAGCCATATACCAGGTGAGTCAAATACCCAGTGTGGCAGTGAGCGTCAGGCGAAAGGTAAGCCAACGAGGAGGAAAGTTGGATGATCACCAAATAGGCACACATAGCAGTATAAAAAGTTAAAGCAGAACTATGATGAGACAATGGACAGGATAAGAAAAATTTATGAAGTACTGTAACATACTTTGTAAACATCCTTAAAAAAAAAAACAGGTGACGTTTTATTTTAGGTTAAAGACAACACATTCACTCATGTCTGCACCCACCAACTGCAGTAAGCACTAAGGAAACACAAATTTATTTACACACACATGCACATACACACAGAACCACAAAGGTCAATTCCAAATAAAACACAAAAAGGCACAAACTCAAAAGACACACAACTGAGACTCATTCCTTGAATAGAACAGTCAGTTAGCAAGGACAGAAAAAGGCTCCACAGGACCAAGATGGATAACTACAAGATGGGGCAATGTGAGATGACATTAGTAAACATCAGGTTTTCCATATAACAAGCTCTTCTGACAGCTCACAAAATGAGCATTTTTAAAGGATTTGGCAAAATCAAAGCTCTCTTCACTGCTTACCAGTGACATGTTGGTACCGAGTTCGTCCCAGCATTGAGTGCATGGCATGGCCCATTTCATGGAAAAGATTTTCCATCATCCCAGGAGTTAATAAAGTGGGTGAGTTCTTTGAGGAATGGGGAATATTCAGCATAAGAACTACAACTGGGAGTTGATATTCTCCATCTGCCTTTAATCGGCCTCCACGAATTGTAAAATGGCAGTCCTTCAAGAATCAGAAATACACAAGGACAAGAAAGTATTACGGAATGTAGAATAAAAAAATCTTAAGATAAAAAGATTCTGAAATGAGTAAGTTCAAACTGCATTATTGTTCTATATATTTAAATATATTTTTATTGTGTAAAAGTTTTAATTTTTTAAATTAATGCACGGAGGTTGTAAGCCTTCATCTGTTCCAACAACAGGCAGTGCACCTGATGCTGAACCCAACGCTAGGCACAAAGCAATCCCTAAGCTTCGATCTGCACCCTCAAGGTGCTCACAGGGAAGTGGGAAGGCACAGACACAGGTTCCAGGAGCAGGGGCACTCATGCTTATGTTGCATCTTTACCACACATCAGACAGTGACCAAGGAGTCATGTTCTATGTTTGCTGTCTTTACCAGCTGAATTCAATAGCTCTGACCGAGCCTACGGCAGGAGTGTAGAGTACCCTACTCTGGAACAAGAGCCACACTGATACACACAAGTAGTAAGTACTCCTTCATCCCTCGATCCCTATAACAACCCCATGAAATGGGATCCTCCTCTCCAGATGGGAAACACTGATACCAAGGTTTAGAAATGTCCAGTGCCAGGTCCAAAGACACCCAACCAGAACCACTGCATCTGGAATCCAAACTGGACAGCTCCTCTAAGCTGGGACTGCTAATGATTAAGCTGAAGCCTGTTACCATTCAAGCAAAGATAAAGAGTATGGGACTTGGAGCCCTGCTCACAAGCACACTGTCCCTGCCCTCTGACACCCACTGCCATGTCATTTAGAAAGCCCTGTCTTTTACCTCCTCCTTTCCAGACTACTGAGCACTATCTTGCCACACTGCTGATCGCTGACACATTTCCTAAACTCTTATCTGTTAAAATGCTTTGGAATTTGTGAATTATATCCAAATATAAGGTGCATTTGTGTTATAACTGATCACCCAAACCCTGGACATTGCCCACCCAGTTGTGTGAAACTGTGGAAGCTGATCAACAAAGCTGGAGCGCAGCTAAAGGAATGGACATCAACCCTTGTTTTCACCTAAGGAGTTACAGTTTCCTAAAGCTTGGTACGGTTTCCATATGGACATACCTTGTGCCAATGTTAACCTAGATTTGCGGCCAAGCACAGAAAGGTATTAAGAGCCTGGATCCTAGCCAGAATGCCTGGGTTTCAACCCCAATGCTTCTGCCTGTATGTTTCTGGGCAAGTGCATAAACTATCTGGTTGTAGTTCCTTTACTTCATTTTTGAAAGCACAGTTTAGAATTTATGTCACTTCTGCTTACTATTTTTAAATTGTATCCTATTTTCAAGCTTACAGATTAAGAAACTATTATTAGTGCCTTTTAACTACTATGGAACTATAAAAATTATACATTAAGTTCACATTAGTACAAATAAGCTGATGACTTCTGGATGGACTAGTTTGTAAAGAAAAGTTCACCTGATGTGGTTTTTCTGCTCGCTGGAAAAAATCACAGTAAATGTGCCCCAGCAATCCTTCAGACTCATGAACAACAGCCTAGAAAACAAGTTGAAATTTAGTGGTGAATGAGCCTATCAGAAACCCCAAATCTGGGAAACATCCCTCAAACAAGGACAGTCCACATGCATAACCACAATACAGACACTTCATTTCTTTTCTACTTCTAACTGTCTCAGGACAGAGTCTCTCCAGTTTCCCCTTACTCCATCTCGCCAGTACTTTGGGTTTGGGATTTCCATGTCCAGGAGAGAAGATCCTCTTCATGGGGCCTCTTGGCTTTGCCTGTTCCCCTCTTCCTAGACCGCAGCTCTACACAGGAGACACCCACAGCCTGCCAGAGCTGAGAGACACAGCGGTGGGACAGCAATGGAGACAACGCTACTTGCTTCATACTATGCCCACAGTAAATCTTGAACTCAAACAACCAAACACAGCTCTTAGTGTTAGCTGGAAAGCAATTATACATACTCACCTCCACAAATTATAAATAAGGTCCTACAAAAGAGCCATAGTTTCAAGGAGATTGCACAATCATTAGTCTCCATCTAGCTTTGTACTTTCAAGTGTTCTGTAAGTATATATTCATACAAAAAAACATCTACACAGTGTCTGCTAGGTTCCAGGACTCACTCCCAGCTCTTGGGAAATAGCAGTGAGCTACAAGGGGAAGCTCACTTTCCACAGGAGGGAGAGGTCTTCCTCCCTGGCGCTCTACTCTTGCAACTTCCTGCTGCTAGATTTGCTTTGCACTGCACCTCTGTAGTCTCTTGGTGCCCATCACTTTGGGAAGTTGTTGGTACACAAGAAACTTAAGAGGTGACCATGGTGAAGAAACTCCTCCATCCTGACTCTTCAGCCCTCCCTGTACTCATTTCTTGCTCGCACAGGTGGCTCAAGGACAGTGACAGGACAGGGTGACAGCTCCCAGTTCTTCACAGCGAAGTGCAATGAGCCAGTAAAAGTGGATAATGCAATAGCACAAAGACTCAGGGCAACTGTGGGCTGGAAAGGCCTTAAAATCTTCTGCAGAAAAATGATATTCGCACTGAAAGAAAAAAGTGCCTTAGAGACTTGGGCAGAAAGTCTTGCGTCCCAAAATTTTTAAAAATAAATACAAAATTAAAATTAAAAAAAAAAAAGATAGCAACAGAGTTTGGAAGCAAGCCCAAAGAAGCACTCAGTACTATAGGCTTATAAGAAGTAATCACAAATTTTCCTATAACCAGAATTCAAGAACACAGAAGGGCACATATGAAGACTCAGCCACCTAACACATCCATAAAACACTATCTTGGACAGCTACCTTGGTTATTGTATATTCAGATCCTTTTTACACATGTCCTAACTCAGAAGTGGCCCTCTTGATTGCTTCTACAAGAGAAACAAGGTAGGCACTCTCCATCAGGGCGACACTAACACAGAGGCGGAACTGCACTGACTCAGCTACTGAGTTGGACGGCGCCGCACAGGAGGGGGTGGCCTACCAGCTTCCGGACATCTTCGCACCACACCTCGCCTTTGGCAGGCTGCTCCGCATACAGTGAGACACCAAGCAGCTTATTAAACAGGATATTCAGGCCTTCCATGCATGCTCCAAGGGAGAAAAATGGGCAGTACAAGCTGGGCTCAATGTTATACCTGCAAGAAGGAAGCGTTCAACAGCACTTTTATTCACTTTCTGAATGCATGTCTAGTTAACCTTTTATTTAATATTCATGGTCATATGAGCTAAAAAGGATCCCAAACATACAGATAGATAATTGGTCCTCCACATTATCAGGTTTCACATTCAAGACTGGAAACCATTTCAAGAGCAAATATTCAGGAAAACAAACTATAGCTATAATTTTTCTTGGTATCACTCCCTACACAATTCAGGACAACAACTACTTACATAGCGTGCTCACTGCATTCATATTATAAACAGACATGATGTACAGTCTGAGAGGATAAGCCTAAGCACTAGCCAAATACGACCCCACTCCATAGGGCCCCGGGCATCCTGAATTCTGCTATCTGTAAGGAATCCTGGAACCCATCCCTGGCAGAGGGGAAGCAGCCATCATGCTGCTATCATCCGAGGGTATGGAGAGCAGGTTTCTCAAGAATGACCATCTGTAACTAATATTATTAGTAATGTAGTGACTGAGATAGGTACCTTAGTCCCCAGTCTCAATCTTTTTCTGGTTTATTTTTTCACTGACCTAATCAAGCAGTGATTATCCATACTACACATACTCTTTCATACATATTTATATACAACATATATAATCAACTCTAACTATAATGGTGTTTCACTTTATAGCATGTATTATATTCTTTAAAAAGTGTGATTCAGTACACATAATTATTATAAACCACAGCACACTAAGTGATTTTAAAGTTCTCATCTGGTAAAATGTTTGTTTATAGACTAATGTCTAGAGTATAAATAATCCAATTTTAATGTATGTTTTATGTATGTATGTTTTATCATTATAGATTTTAAGGAAACACAGCTCATAAGTATAACTATTCATCTGAAAATAACTTTTCTATGCCCTATGCCAGTAATGGCAAACCTTTTAGAGCTACCAAATAGGTCCAGGGAGATAGCTCAGGAGAATAAGTGCTTGCCTGGCAAGTGCAAGGGCCTGAGTTCAATCCCTAGCTCCAGAAGAAAAAAAAAGCAGCACAGCCCAAGCTTGGATGAGCAGCCCAGGGCACATGTGAGTCCTCATAGAGCTCCCAATGAAAACAAAGAGCCCTTTGTGGTACAACAGGTTTGCCACCACTGCCCAATGTATTTCAACATAAGCCAGAGCAGATACAAAATATGTGATCTGAATGTTCATTGAGTCATTAAATCAGGCCAGAATTTATAACCACTACCAAAAATAATGGCTCTAGAATAACTGTGGTTCTCATTACATTTCCATTCTTTGTGTTTAATAAATTATATACAAATGTACATAAAGATACATGCACATGTATACTTACTACTAAATCAATGACTGGATTTTTGAGTGAACATAAATTGCATAAGCAAGATTCTAGAAAACTATCAAAATTCAGCGTAATTACTAGCCCATTTATTCACAGGAACACAATGTTCGTGCTGCAGGAGGCTGTGGAGGCCATGCAGCCACTTGGGCAGCAGATGCAGCAGGCAGTCAGGAGCAAACCCGCTGCCTCCAGAGGAAAAGGGGGGAGGCAGGCAAAGGACAAAGGCAGAAACATCAGAGAACAGCTGGACAGCATGCTGCGGGGACAGGAGAGACACTAAATGGTGAAAGAGACCAACCACATCAAATCAAGCAAGAAGATGCTAGCAGGGCTGTGGGGGAAAGGCACACTCTGCACTGCTGCCACGGTGTAAGCCAGTCTGGTCACTCTGGAAGTCGGTGTGGCCACCTGTCAGCAAGTGAAACTAGAAATCCCATGTGCCCAGCTCTTGTCCTCCTAGGTATCGTCCCCAGAGCAAAAGGCACCACATCACAGAGACACATGCATACCATGTTTATAGTGACACGATTCTCACTGAATTTCAGTAATGTTTGTTGTAGCACCCCCTTTCTCATCTCTTGGGTCTTTTTTTCCCTTTCTTTTGGTTTGGCTTATCAATATGTTTATCTTTTCAAAGAGAAAATCCTTTGTTTTATTGATCCTGTGTATTATTCTTTTAGTCTACTTCATTAATTTCAACTCTGATCTTCTTTCTTTCTTTCTGTTGGGTTTGGGTTTTGATTTTCTTGTTTTTCTATAACATCAAGCTACATCATGATTAGTATGTTTGTTTGTTTTTATCTCAGATCTGCTTTTCTTTTACATCATTTATTTATTTGGTACAGGTCTCGCTACACAGCTCAGACTCAGTGATCCTCCTGTCTCAGTCTCCCCAGTGCTGGGATTATAGGCATGTGATACCACACCCAGTTATGGTGGCTGGCTCAGTGTGGGTCCAGCAGGGCATGTGGTACCAGGGTTTGAACTAGAGTCCTAGCACTTGCCAGGTAAGATGCTTAGACCACTAAAATACATCCCCGGCCCTTTGTTTTTCCTTTGTATTTAGTACAGAGTCAACAGGGTCTCACTATGCAGATCAAACTCCTAGTGATCCTCCTGTTTCCAGCCTCCCAAGTGCTGAGATTACAGGTGTGCACCACCACACCAGGACTTGTTTGCTGTTTCAAAGCACCCCGGGGATAGGGCTGGCACAGCATGCAGGACCAGGAATTGAACCCTGGCTCCTGCACTTGCCAAAACAGGTACTTATTTTCACTGAGCTATCTCGCTACCCTCCACCTTTTTAAGGTCAACACAGCCATAAACTCCCAACTTACAACTAACTGCCACTACTGTATCACAAAGTTCCTGATATGTTATATTTTCATTTGATTACAGGAATTTTTCAATTTCAACCTTTCTAATTCTTAAGGGATGCTTACTCAAAATAACATAACATTAGGTGATTGTATTTTAAATTTTAAGTGAGATAAAAGCAAGTTTCTAAGGGTCTTCTACTATCCAAGAAGTAGTACAGTATTATGTGAAAGTATACTCAGATTACTTGTAAATGCATATTACAAAGTTTAAGGCCAGCATTTTAAAAAGCAAATTATGAGAAGAAAATAAAGAAAATCATAATGTTCAATTAAACAATAAAAGGTAAAAAGAAAAAAAAAAAGAATAGACGAACAAAAATTAAATAGTGAACAGAAAGTACCACGTATGGAAACATTAACCCAATTGCATCACTGATCACTTTAGATGTCAACAGTCTAAATTCACCAATAAAAAGAGAGCACTGCAGTGGACTGAAGCAAGACCTAACTGCACACTGTCTATAAGAAACTCACATTAAACATAGGATTTGATACAAAAATGATAGAGACACGATCTGCTAACAATTATCAAAGGATCTGCTAACAATCAGAGTTGTCGCATCCACTTTGACAGAGCAGCCTTCAGAGCAAGGGAGGCTACCAAGAGGAAGGATTTCATGATGGCAGAGGAGCCACCCTACAGAAAGACATGGCACTTTGATGTGCATGCACCTAAGGATGGGCACCAAAGCACACCAAGCACACAGAAAAAGGACCACCAGGACAAGAGATGGCCCTACTCTCACCTCTGTGTCAGAAGGGCACTGAGGCAGGAGACAGAAACTGGTGAGGATAATGGAACTTAAGCAAAGCAAGTAAAAATGGACATTTCATAAATCCATTGTAATACCAAATTAGGTATACTAACCTTAAAGGATAAAGTTAAAAAGTTAAGTTTAAACTACAGAACATGAATAAACAGCAGCAAAATTTAACTAGATAGTGCTCTACTAGATTCAGACAGGTATAGTGGCACATTCCTGTAATCCCAGAACAGTGGGAGGCTGAGGCAAGATGATCTCAAGCTGAAGTCAGGCTGGGCAACTTTGTGATTTAGCAAGATCCTGTCTCAAAAAAAAGAAAAACTAAAACAAAAAACATGAGAGAGAGGTAGGGGAGAGAGGGAGAGAGAGATGGACAGAGAGAGAATGAATGCAAAGACCCTTGCACTGTTTAATCCCAGGTATCAAAAAATGAACAGTCAGCACTGGGGAGGCTGAGGCAGGAGGATTGTTGTGAGTTCAAGACCAGCCTGAGCTACAAAGTGAGCTTAAGGCCAGCCTGAACTGCAGAGAGACTCCGTCTCAAAAAGACAAAAAAAAAAAAAGAAAGAAAGAAAAAATGAACAGAATATACATTTTTATTGACAAGCAATAAAATCTATATAAAAAGTAAAAAAAACTTTGTATCTTCAGAGTAAACCCATCTTAAGACTACGACAGACATATAAATTTATTTCAATACAAAACACATTATAAAATTTACAACATAGTCTGTTTTATTAAACTATAACCTAAAAATGTTGAATGACTTACTTAATACCATGACACCCAAACATTGTAATCAGGCAAACTTCCAGAAAACAATTTGCATGGAAAAAATATGTGATATGTAAATACTGTATAGTCTCCCTAGTTTAAGAACTCAAGCCAGGCGTGGTGGCGCAGGCCTGTAATCCCAGCACTCGGGAGGCTGAGGCAGGAGGATTATTGTGAGTTCAAGACCAGCCTGAGCTACAAAGTGAACTTAAGGCCAGCCTGAACTGCATAGTGAGACCCTGTCTCAAAAAGACAAAGAAAAAGCACTCAAAAAGAGAAATACAAATAGAAAGGTATAACACAATTAAAAGGAAAGCAAGAACTTGAGGATTAGACAATGAAGAGAGGGCAAGGAGAAAAGCTAGGAAACATGACAGGGGCAAAGCCACACATTTATATGGAAGGCTCAAGCCAACAGCTTCGTACATTGCCAGTCCTACAGATAACCCACTACTATTATGGACTACTGGACTATATTGGAATATTTTACTGAATTCATGGCAATGGGATACACATCTCTGACAAAACTAAACAATGATCCTGAGTAAGCAATGATCTTGTGAACTATCAGCAGGTTGTTGAAACTAGCAGTTACTTGGTGGGATTCTCACCCTGACTACATATGCTGATATCTGTGAACTGAGTGACCGCATTGAAGATAGCAATGTGTAACAGTGGGATCATGCTTGGAATGCTTGTCATTCTGGTGTTCTAAATACATACTGCTTATCATGAAATACTAATTATTGTCATACTGTCTTTCAAGTAAACGTTGGTTTGTTTTAAAGGGTAATAAATAAAAAAAGAGACAAGAAAAAAAATATCACAGGACTGTCCTGCTACAATGATGTATATGGTTAGATTTCTAAATTTCTGGATTTTTTTGGTGGAACAGGGATTGAACTCAGGCCCTTGTGCTTGGCGGGCAAGCACTTATTCTACTGAACCATCTCCCTGGCCCCTGGGAATTTTTTTTTTTTTTTTTTTTTTGCAGAACTGAGGATTAAACTCAGGCCCTTGCACTTGCCAGGCAAGCTCTAATTCTGAGCTATCTCCCCAGCCCCTGGATTTCTAAATTCCTAAGTAAAAATACATAATTATTTATTCATATTTTTAAATTTCTTAAAATTTTTTTTCCATATTCTATAGAGACTTAAAGTTTAACAGATCAATACTTAATGAAAAATACATGCTCCATCTTATGCCTAAGATGTTTGATATTCAGATAGATAGTGAGGTTAAACCCAACTGCGTATGTTACAGGGTAATAATAAGCTTATCTTTTGGAGTGTTAACAACCTAAGTTTGCAGACCAAAAATTAGAGAAAAAGAAGGGCTACAAGGACAGCCTTAGCCTTTCAAGGTCAGTGAGGACTCCAGGACATGGAAGAACCTGTACTGTAACATCATTAAACTCAGTTGTGTCCTAAATTTTCTGATCAAGAAGATTATAGGGCCAAAGAGGAAAGTGATCAATGATGTAGAGTGTGCCTAAGGAGAGTCACATGGAGAGAAAATATTTTTTCAGGCTTCCACAGAGAGCAAACTGGTCAAGTAATGGCCATGAGTCATCCACATAGCTGACACTAACAAAGGATCTACAAAGTGTGGTACAGGGTTTTGGGATAAATCCTGAGGGGATTTGCTGAATTTATCAGATATAAAAAGTTACATTACTTGTTATACAGGTCTTGTTTTATCTTGGTCTGAACTATCCAGCAGAAAAGTATAGAAATGAGGTATGAAAAGTGAAGCCATGTTAATATGCTGAGCTGTGGAAGGCTCAAGCCAACAGCTTCGTACATTGCCAGTCCTACAGATAACCCACTACTATTATGGACTACTGGACTATATTGGAATATTTTACCGAATTCATGGCAATGGGATACACATCTCTGACAAAACTAAACAAAAAAAAGAGATACAAATAAAGGACCATTTTGTATCTGTATATATAAAATAGTTAGGATAGCTATACATCTACTTTCTCTTAATTCAACAAAAAGAAAACTTTGTTCTAATAGTGTTTGAACAGGATATCATGTCTGCATCTTGTACTATGAATGACTACTACAAAGACAACAATATGCAATGTATTAATGTTGTAACTCTCCTACCAACCTGTTTTGAAACTGTCTCATTGTAATTTTTTTCTCAATAAAATTAATTTTAAAAAATTATGTGAGTAGAGGGTCTGTGCTCACTGGCAGAGCTCTTACCTTGCATTCACAAGGCTCTGGGTTCAGTCCCCAGCACCACAAAAAAAAAAAAAAAAAAAAAAAAAAATTGAATATAGGACACATCTATATAACATTCTAAACACACTTCAACGTTATACACATTAAGTAATTATGAATGTGGAAAACTGAAATCTTTACAAAAGTTACTGTAAAGTAACAAATTTTAAAAAAGAAAATCTTGGGACAGGGATGTGACTCATTGGTAGTAGATGAGCTTAGTATGCACATCCAGAAGAAAGAAAAAGAAGGAAAGAGAAAGAAAGGAGGGAAGAGAGAGAAGGAAAGAAAGATGAGAGGATAAAGGGAGAGAAAATCCTCAAATAGCAGCAAACAAAGGCCAGAAGCTTCACGCCTATCCTCTGTAACCATTTCCTGTGTACCCTTACCAGTATTTTCTATATATACACATAGTTCATATATATAAAGCTTTTTCTACAAATAGAATTACACAATTTTTGCTGTCCCATAACTTCCTTTTTTAATGTGAAAGTATATAAACAGTATACAGATTTTTGAATTTCATATTTACTCATTTTTCATTAAAATATCCCATTAAATACTTTCAATTACAAGATACAAAGCTCTGCCCTATTCTCCTTTCTGGGGAGTATCTATTGTTACCCGATAATAAAAATCCATACAAAAACAAAGAATAAAAAAAGTTTTAAAAAAATTAAACTAAACCGTGAAGGTGCTGGCCATGCAGAGGGAACACCTGTGTGACTAACAGTGTTTCCTCCCAGGCCTGCAGCTTGTGTGAGCAGTATCACCACTGTCCTATGCAGTCCCGCTGGGGCAGTGAGAGAGGCAAGTGTCCCTATTAGCGAGCTTCCTCCACTGCACCTCCCCCATACAAAGCATATCCACATGGTCGGGCCAGGAGGCAGCCCTCGCCTGCCCCACACTGTGAGCATCCTTACCATTCTTTCCCGGGCCAATCTACCAGATAACTGAGGAAGTGTCGCTGATGCAGTCTATGTGTTGCCATGGTATTCTCAGAACAGAGCTGCTGGACCCCTTCCACTCCTCCCGGGAGCAGATGCCAAGCCCAGCACTCTCCTTCTTGCCAATGTGCGTCTGTCACATGTCTTCTAATTTTTTTCTTTGGCTAGATGGGCCACATTTTCTTTTTCTATTAATTTGGGGGTTATGTCTATCACTCTTTAAAGATGTAAAAATTACTATCTGATCCATCAGCTCATGGTCCCTGCTGCTTGCTCCCAGGTGGCTTGCCCCCGACCGTTTGACCGTTTCTGTACGCAAGTGCACATAACAATGCACTGATGCTTTCTGGGTAATGGCACTAAGTGCTGGCCAGGGAAGTGCAGGTCACTGCTTTACCCTGCTGCTGCTACAAGAGGGTCCCTACACACAGACAAGCCGATGTTGGCCACTGTCAAACAAGGAATAAGGTAAGAAATCTTGTGTTTAGCAAGATTATTCTGCCAGAGCCATATGGGAAAGTTTCAAGTAGAAATATTTATGGATATCATGGGAAGAAAAGTTTGACTATGACAATACTTACAGTGCCCTAGATTTAATATACGAACAGAAAACAAGCACAACTAGAATCATGATGACAAAACAGATGGCGACAGCCAACAGTAGCTCTCATTTCCTGAGTCCTCACGGTGGTACTGTGCTGAGCTGCTCCAGCGTACCCTATGCCACAGCCAAAGCAATCCTGCAAGGACATGTAATCACTGCCCCCTGCACCAATGGGGGACAGGAAGGAAACAAGAGGCTTGTACATCACCTTCCCAAGGCTGCCATGAGGCAGACTTCCCCTTTAATTACACAATGGTATGGGAGTTGGAGAAAACAAGACAGCACATCTTTTATTTTTCTTTTGGCTTTCTGAGACAGGGTCCCCCTATGCAGTTCAGGCTAGCCTTGAGCTCACTTTAAAGCCCAGGTTAATCTCGAACTTGCAACAATCCTCCTGCCTCAACCTCCTGAGTGCTGGTACAAATACATGCCGCCATGCCCACCAAGAGGTAGCATGTCTGTTTAGGCTGAAGCCCTGAAGCAATTTCTCACAAATACTTATGATAGTTGAAGCAAGGTTTGGTGTACACCAGATTCTCCATAGAGGAGGCTGTGGACTCTGCCCACCAGCCCAGACAGGAGGAACAGCTTCAAAGAGGAAGAGCCATCCTCTGTGGTCTTAGAAAGAGGAAAAACACTCTGAGCAGGCCCATGGAACACAAGCACAGAGGGAACACAAGCTCAGGAACATGGAGGGCTCTGGCCTCAAAGCCAGCTTGCCTGGCTACTTGTACAATTAGCCACTAAGAAAATAATATGCAATGTGTTAATTATTGAAACTGCCCTACTAATTCAATTTCAAACTGTCTCATTGCTATTTGTTTTTCAATAAAATTATGGAAAAAAAAATTTTCTTTTTTAATTCTAACTAGCTGTCATGCACTATTGTCATCAGCACTATACTGATTATAATATTTTTTGGTGCTTTGTAAATTAAAAATTTCTAAATTTACATGTAGCATATTTTTAATTAGAACAAACAGTGATACATTCTGTAACTTTAGTTAATAATAGCTTTTCTCCAAAAATCAAAGGGTTCTACACATTCCTTGTTTGTGGAACCTCCCTCTGCCTACTTGCTCCTCTGCCTCCAGTGACATGTCTCTCCAAGGGAGAGTTAAGGCCTGCTTGAAAAGGAACTGATTCGGAGGGTCCTGAGAGGGTGGAGGGCTTCACAAAGCTCCATATGCAGTACTCACAACTGAGTCTGAAGAGCACCGAGGTACAGTCCTCCCTCCCTGGCTGGCCAAGGCAGAACAGCCCCACCATCCTGTCTACTACGCTCAAGACTCACATCTCCAACAAAGTATGCTGCTGCAGAAGTAACAGGTCGTGGCCTCACATGCCTCGGGAGCCCTGGATGCTGTGAATAGGGCCGACAGGCCAGATCCAGGATGTGGCCGCTCCTCCTGCCTCACTGGCCCATTAAACTCTGCTGGGAGCAGGGAGCTCCAACACCTTGGTCCCAACTTCACTTCTGCAGATACTCCATAGTTAAGAACCTTTTCCCTATCATAGAAATCCAAACCATGGGAAAGCACAACAGACAGCACATCATCTGTTTCAGAAAACAAAGCAAAGCAAACAGAGCAATATTTCACTGTATTTTAAGGATTTTAACTACAATGCCACCCCTGCCATCATCACAGCGAAGTCTAGCCTCCACCCCCATGGGTCCTGTTACTCAGGTGGATCTCAAAATTCCTGAACCCAAGTGATTCTCCCACCTGTGCCACACCCCAGCCCCAACAGTCCCTACCTCCACCCCCAAAGGCTAGGAGTAAAGGTATGAGCCATCATAGGCTCTTCCAAAGTTTTCTAAGAGAATTTTATTATATTTTGCAAAGAATACCACTGGTTTGGTTCCACAAACAAAGAATGTCTAGAACCCTTTGATTTTTGGAAGAAAACTATTATTAACTAAAGTTACAGAATGTATCACTGTTCTAATTAAAAATATGCTACATGTAAATTTAGAAATTTTTAATTTACAAAGCACCAAAAAAATATTATATTTGTTAATTTTTTTTTTTCCTACCAGAACCGAGAATTGAACTCAGGCCCTTGTGCTTGCCAGGCAAGCACTTATTCTGCTGCACTTATCTTCCCAGCCCACCAAAAGATATTATAATCAATATAGTGCTGATGACAATAGTGCATGACAGCTAGTTAGGAAAATTAAAAAAGAAAATTCTTCTTTTTCCATAATTTTATTGAAAAACAAATAGCAAAGAGACAGTTTGAAATCGAATTAGTAGGGCAGTTTCAATAATTAACACATTGCATATTATTTTCTTAGTGGTTAATTGTTGTACAAGATGCAGACATGGTATTCTACTTATAAACACTATTAGAGCAGATCCCTCTATTCACTGAATTAAGGGAATGTAACCATACATCTATCTTAACCATTTTGAATCTATAGATACAAAATGGTCATTCAATTGTATCCCCGTTTTTCTGTTTAGTTTTGTTATTTAAATATTATAGGTATGTGAATTCAGCAAAATACTCCAAAATAGTCCAGTAGTCCACAACAGTATTGGGTTTTCTATATGTCTGGCAATGTCAAAAGTTGTTGACTTGAGTCTTTTACAGCTCAGCATAATATGGCTTTACTTCTTATTCTTCATTTTTATACTTTTTTGCTGGATGGTTAAGACCAAGATAAAGCAAGACCTATGTAACAAGAATTGTAGCTTTTGTATCTGATTAAGGTCAGTCAAATCCCCTCAGGATTTATCCTGAGACCCTGTACCACAGTTTGTAGATCCTTTGTGTCAGCCATGTGGATGAGTCATGGCCAATGCTTGACCAATTTGCTCTCTGTGAAAGCCTGAGAGAATGTTTCCTTTCTATGTGACTCTCCTTAGGCACACTCTACATCATTGATCACTTTCCTCTTTGGTCTCATAATCTCAGTTAGAAAATTTGGGATACAACTGAGTTGCATGATGTTATAGTACAGGTTCTCATATGTCCTGAGACTTAATTGACCTTGAAAGGTTAGGGCCAAAATGTTGACTGTCCTTACGGCCCTCCTTTTTCTCTAATTTTTGGTCTGCAAACTTAGGTTGTTAACACTCCAGAAAAGAAGCTTCTTGTCATTACCGTACAACCTAGGCTGTTGAGCTTAACCTCACTATCTGTCTGAATATCAAACATCTTAGGATTCACATGGAACAGGTATTTTTCATCAAGTATTGATATGTTAAACTTTAAGTCCCTACATAATATAGCATAAAAAATTTAAAAATTTAAAATATATTTTAAAAATAGAAATAAACAATTATATATGTTTACGCATATGCTTAGAAATCTAACCATATACAGCATTGAACAGGACAGTCCCGCAACACTCCTTTTCCTGTCTCCTGCCCTCATTCACCAACCTCCTCCTTCTTAAAAAACGTCTACCCAAGAGACAACATGGCAGTAACCAGGATGTCATGACAAGCAGCACATTATTTAGAAGACCAGAGTGACAGGCACTCTAAGCATGAACCTATTACAAATTACCATCTTCAGTGCAGCTGCTTAGTTCACAGGCATCAGCATATATAGTCAGGGTGAGAATCCTTCCAAATTAACTGCTAGATTTGAAAATCTTCTGAAGATTCTCAGGATCACTGCCTTACTCATCTTGTACACATAACTGTATGGCTTTGCCTCTGTCATGTTTCTTAGCTCTTCTCCTTGCTCTCTCTTCATTGTCTAGTCTTCAAGTTCTTGCTTTCCTTTTAATTGTTATACCTTCCTATTTGTAATTCTTCTTTTGAGTTCTTATACTAAGAAGACTATACAATATTTACACATGTGGGTCTGGTTTATTTCACTTATGAGTATATCTTCAAGTGGCATCCACTTAAATATGAAGTCTTTGAGTTTATCATTCTTCACAGCTGAGTAATACTCCATTGTATAAAAACACATCTTTTTTCATCCATTCCTCAGGTGACCGGCATCTTGATTGTTTCCAAGATTTGACTATCACAAATTGTGCTGCTATAAACATAGCTAAACATATATCACTATGATATGATTTTCAGATCCTCCAGGAAAATTCCCAGTAGGGCTATAGCTGGTTTGAATGGGATTTCCAGTCCTAGTTCTTTAAGGAGTCTCCGCACTTATTTCCATAATGGTTGCATCAGTCTACATTCCCACCCGCAGTGGAAAAGGGTTCCTTTTTCCCCACACTCTCCAACATTTGGTTGATTAAAAAAAGAATATTCTTAACTAAAAAAATTTAAAAAACAGAAAATCCAACACAACCAGCATAATAAAACAGTATTAAAATGACCAGATCACTCTTATTAAGCAAAACTGAAATGAGTTTTAGAGCTAGAGCTCAGTAATTTTCCCCAGCACCAAAAAACAAAACAAAGAACAGAATTTAGCAATACATCAAAGTTCTCACTAGGAACACTAATTATGATTGGAGTACAAAAATATCACTGAAGATATTCCTCAACTAAAGAATTCATTTAGGTGCTAAACAATAATGTATGTTTCTCTGAAGCACACTTTTTTTTTGTATTTTAGGGATGTGACTATAGAGTGTTCAGGGTCTCACTACTAGTTTAGACTCCTAGTGATCTGCCTGTCCACAGGCACCCAAGAGCTCGCCACCTCGCCCAGTCTCAATTGCAGTCTCAGCACGCCCCACAGGCAGGGCTCACATGGCAGGCCCAGGGATTAGACCCCGGCCCCTGTGCTTGCTTGCAGGCACTTTAATCTGCTGAGCTATTTGGCCATCCCTCTGAAGCACACTCTAAATCAGACTTACATTTCAATCTCAATGCACAGGAATTAAATAAAAAATTTGGACATTACTTCCAGAAACCTCAGCCCTGAACTCTGTGAAAACACAGAACACAACTGAGAGTAGCTGGTGGGTCTCAAGTGAAGCTGCACATAACCATGGCCTTGGCCTCACCCTCTTGGCTAAGTGATGGGGAGCTGAGACAACACCACAGCAACAGTCCCACCAGAGGTGGCAAGTGGGCCAGGGGAAACCGCCCACTTGGAAAAACAGAGCACACAGCAATATGGTCAGAAAAATGATGTTTAACTTCATCAAAAGTACAAAATATACTTAGACTGCCCTTCCACAACATCAGGAAAGGCTGTCTGAGTATGATTACAATGTTATCACTGAATGAGATCTTGAAATGTTTTGTCAGAATTCCAGATGTGGAAATACTACTTTCACTAGTTAAATAAAGGTAAAGAAGCAGTGAAAGATACTGGAATGTGTTGGCTTCTTCAGTAATTACATAGTGCTAAAAATGAAAAGACACATCCCTCCTCCACAACATAAAGAATTCTCCGTGGCTCATGTCGTTCTACCAGCACTTCTACTGCTAGCAACAAGAACATGCTCTAGCCAAACGTCTTTATGAGCAGAAGTGATTTTCCTTAATGGTGAAGACTGGCTGCAGAGGTCAGTGGAAATTACTATTAACAGAAATCAAGACTAGACAAAGTACAATTCTATCACCATTCTGCCCAAGCAGGAAAATGAGTCAGTAAGCCTGAATGCAGAGAGAATGGACAATAAAAAGAGGTGGTGCCAGGTAACATAGCCTGACCAGAGAGGCTGAAGCCAACTCTCCTTTGGAACCATCTGTCATTCAGCTTGCTGTAGGAAGAATGGTACAGTAGATACTGAAATGCTGGGAGACACTGTTCAGGTGCACTTTCGCCAGAGAGGCTAAGTCCTCATAAAAAGTAACAAGGGGTAGCCATAACTAGGAATTTAGGCAGAATTTTTCCAACCCAAGATCCTTAGGGGAAAAAAGACGATGATTTGCCAGCACTCCTAGGCGTGCACAGTGAGCTGTCTTAGCTCTCCCCAGCAGCCCACTCGATCTCCCAGTGTAGCAGGTGCTTTGATCTTCATGCTCCTCCTCTTTTCTATTTTTTCAGCCCAAGCTTGCTCTGCAGAGCCTGTTTTTCTCCCATTCTTTACTTTTGCTTTCTCAAATAAATTTTGCCACTGCTTTTTAATCATTTTACTAGACCAGAAGAAACAGGAATTCAACTCCAGAAGGAGAGGTGAGTAACCCCAAGCCTCATAATGTTTAGATGGCAAACCATTACTTAGAAGCAAGTTACCCAGTAATGGGGCTTCACACTGACCTACATTCCTAGTCCTCTTCATTTTTTAAGACAAGGGCTCACTAAGTAACTAGTTGCACAGGCTGTGACTGAACCCACGTTCTTCCTGCCTCAGCTTCCCAGAATGCTGAGATTACAAGGTTGTAGCTCCAAGAACCCTGCCTTGTTTTTTCCTTTTCCTGTTCATCAGTAGTTATATCTCACCCTTTCTTTGTTCCTACTGTTTCTCCACACCAACAACACATAAATTCTTTGATTACATATTTAAAATGTTCTTTTCCTTTTAGTTGTAAATATGTTTTACCCTTGAAACTAGTTGGATACCAGGCATGGTAGCACATGCCTATAATCCAAGCACTGGGAAGGCTGAGGCAGGATTAGCATGAGTTCAAGGCTAGCCTGCTATATAGTGAGTTCAAGGGCAACCCAAATGACATAGTAAAACAAGCGCAGGGTATGGTCCCAAACGCCACGCTCAGCTGGAAACTGTTCGGAGGTTGTAAATAGGAGAATCGTTATGAGTCCAAGTTGCATAGTGAGACCTTGTAGCAAATAGATTAAAAAAAAAAAAAAAAAAAAAAGGCATAATGAGACACTTTAAAAAAAATTTGGAAAATGAAGCAAACAGAAAAAGAACTACCTATGCCATTCTCAGATCCTGAGTAGATCATGGGAGCTCCTGACTTAGAACTGGAGTCATCTCATTCCCTGCCCTGAGGAAGGCAACAAATGGTTCTCAGTACAACTTGGTCCTACAGCACAGGTGTTTTGCTTTTCCCTGAACAATCTCCTAAAAGACTGAGTTAAAAATCACATTATTAAAAAGTTCTGGTGTAACTGGCCAAATTATAACAATTTTGGCAGGACTGGAATGAAATGAAACACAATGAATCAATGAAATTCCTAAGTTCAGAATGATACTTTCAATAGAGAGAGCCAAAAAATAATCACTGAACATCATTTCCTGAAACTATTGAATCTTTATTTTGAAAACTGGCAGTTTAAAAGAAATATCCATGCCAAGACTACCAAAGGGTATTAAAGCCATCAGATGAACTGACAGGGAACTAGTTGCCAACACCACCATGCAAATTACTTCCTAGTTAGGAGACAAAAACCCAAGCAGAATTCACAGATCAGGTTTGCTTCATTCCATCTTAAGGGTCAAACTTAGCACCACCAAGAGAGGGAAGGCTGATGACTGATATTTTTATTTTATGTGCTTTGATATGAGGAAATACCCACTGTCACTTATGATTGTCCTTGGCCAAATTGAAAAATATTTAATACCAAGTCTTTAAATACAGCATCCAGCTTACAGGCATGGCTCCAAAAAGAACCAATGAAATATATCACTGGAAAGCAACCAGATAAATCCAGAAGGTCCTTAAAGCCAAACAACATGGTCACTTCAATAACAGCTCCTGGGTGTCATCAGGTGTGAGGAACTTGAGTTAAGAATATATAATTTCAAAAAAAAAAAAAAAAAAAAAAAATATATATATATATATATATAAAATTTCACATACCGAAACAAAAGTTCTTCTGTGAGAGTCCAATGGTTTCTATAATTTAAAACCCAGACATTCCTATCTTACTATGTGAATGCTGTTGAGATTTTAAGACTAAATCTTACCAAGGAAAATACAACACTGACCTCCACTTCCCAATGACATCACAATGTGAGAAAACATGAAAGCAAATATGATGCACTAGTAGATGAAAAGAAGACCATGTTCTTAGAGCATAAAAAATAAAACTCAATACTACAAGGTTAGATTAATTAAATGTAAAATAATGACCTCTGGGGGGGACGTGGGATGGACGGTAATGTTTCTTAATTGATAATCATTGAATACTGTTTTAACTTTTTGTACCATGTCAATGTATTGTCTTTTCAAAACTCAACTTATTAATAAAAAAAAAACCTAAACTTTAATTTCAAATAAAATCACTTCACTTCATAACTTTCATAGCTGAAAGAACAGACTTCACTCTTCTGTAGAGGATCTAATACTAAAACTCGGAGGAAAAATGAGCTTCTTAAGGCTTCTCAATAACCTGTTAGCCCACTATTCTCCCAGATCAATCTTTAGCAGTTTTAAGACATGTTCATTTATCTTCCCACTTCTAAGTAGGCTCTTTTCTTCTTTAGGCAGACGTCTAAAAGCCTGAAGTAAATCTGAAGTATTTAACATTAAAGCAAAAAAGTACCTGGGGTTAGCTTAAAGAAAAGCTTAAATCAAGGAAAGCCCCTTTTATTTTTCATCTGTGTCAAATCACACATTTAAGTCTTTACTTGAAAGTCCATGAATTCAACAAGGGTTTATAAATCTTTGCTTTGTACTACTCTTCTAACCTCAAAGCCAAACTATTATGTTTTCCTTCATTAATCATCCATTACTTCTGTTTCTCTGCCCACTCTTGTCAATCAAAATTATTAAAATCTCAAACCCAAATTCAACCATACTCTTGGTAAGCTACACAAAATAGAGGTTTAAGCCCCCAATTCATAAATCTCTTTTGAGGTTCTTCTGCACCTTTTCCCCCAGTTCCTTTACTGAGTTAAGCCAAATAACTGGACTAATATTAAAACTTTAAAATAAGCTAATACCTATATAGTTATGAGGCAGGTCACCCTGTGCTCCAGTATAGCTGGACAATTCAGAGCTAAGAAAAAGGGTGGAGGCTCTGAGAATGGGCCACAATGCTTTCAGAAAGGCTGATATATGAAGAACACCATTCAAACAACTATGACATTCTCTCTCCAAAACACTTATCAAGGGATTGAGACCCTCTGTTTCATTTTGCAATACCAGAGATTGAACTGATGTTTCACATTGACCTATTAAAAGTTTGTTTGTTTGTTTGTTTTTGTCTTTTTGAGACAGGGTCTCACTATGCAGTTCAGGCTGGCCTTAAGCTCACTTTGTAGCTCAGGTTGGTCTCGAACTCACAACAATCCTCCTGCCTCAGCCTCCCGAGTGCTGGGATTACAGGCCTGCGCCACCACGCCCGGTTCTATTAAAAGTTTTAAGACAGGATCTTGCTGTTGCTTTGTTGCCCAGGCCAGGCTCAAACTTGGTATCCTCCTGCCTCAGCCTTCCAAGTACTGTAATTATAGGCAGGAGCTGCCTCAGGCTAGCACAGATGTGCAGGTCTCACAAACTGAGCAGACTGCCCAGGAAGGAAGGCAGACTGGGAGCCCAGCCCTGAATGCTCACCAGCATGGGTTCTCACCAACAGGAGAGAAAGGGGCTGGTCAAGGAAACAGATGTGGGGTCTGGCTGCAGGGAAGTGTGAGGCAGAAAGTGTGGGCAACACATAAGAGCCAGCCAGCATGCCACATCGATGTCCATCTGTGGGCATTCTTCCAAAGAATAGCCAACTCTTCTGCAAAACACTCATCTTTTAAAAGGTTTTAGAGAATCAATGTCTCAGGCAATATTGTAGGATGTTTATCAGAGAAATGTAAGCATACATGTATTTACTGGGTTTTTTTATGTATTTGGTTCACAGTCTCACTACGCAGCTCAGACTCATCATGATCCTTGTGTTTCAGCCTCCCCAGTGCTAGGATTATAGGCGTGCACCACCATGCCTGGTCTCGGTGGATGGCTCAGCGTACTCGGCGCAGGGCACCATAGCATGTGATAACAAGAATCAAACATGAGTCCTTGCGCTTGCCTAGGCAGGTGCTTATCTCCCTGTCCCATATTTACTGGTAAAGAATAACAGGTTATGAGGAGTTCCTTTATTACCTTGTCCAAACAGAACAAAGTTATTTTGCAGGCAGCCATGACCGCTGCACCTTGCAAAAGAAAGTAACCAAAAGCAGTGAGTCATACTATAAGCCAGAGGTGGGGTACCTCTGGACACCCTGGCAAGCTGGACTTCTGTCTTTCAGAATGTATTGCTCACTGGTCACAAGAGGTTCTCTAAGGACATTCTGCACCTCATGTGCTTATTCAGTACTTTCTGGATGAGTGTTTTAACAAAAGAATTGGTCTCTCCTTCAAAAGATTTGAAAGAGCACTTAAAGCATTTCTCAGAGTGGACTCTTCCCTAGAAGACAGCCCACAGATGAACAGTGCCACACAAGAACATTACGTGATGGCTAACAGCGCCACCATTATCTCCTTGGATGCTGACCAACAAAGTAAGTCCCAAGATAGCACCATGTTATAGGTCATCTTGGCACGACACGGGGAGGCTGACAGCGACCTGCCGAAGATCATGTAGCTCATGAGCAAAGGCTCCAGGGCTTGTCAGGTCCCCCCAGCTGACTGCAGGGTGTGTGCCTCCAGCCACAGTGCCAGCTGCCTCAGGAGTTTGTACTCTTCCCATGGTGAATGTGATTAGAAAGAAAGGTTTAGTTGTGGCCTGCAAAGAACTCCAAGGGATCTTGAAGTACTGACTCCAGAGCCAAGCCCACAGCAGAAAGATTTTCTAATACTATCTTTTCAGTAGCTATGGAGAAGAAAGAACTGCTAGATTTTAATCAAAAGTTTTTGTTTAAGATCACAGTAAACTCAGGGATCTCAAATAGCTAAGTAATACATATTCTTCAAATTCTTAAGAATTATAATCACTAAATCTTTCCAAATCTTTAGATATTCTTATCTAAAATTTCACAGACCCACCACTGGTGCAGGCTATATTAATATAGTACAGTGAAATGATAAAAGCATCACTTTAAGGCAGAGGCAATCATTAAAATAATCAGGGTTGAGAAACAGAACGCAGAAAGAATACCACAAACATTCACAGTTGCACAAGATAGAAAGTCAAATACATCCACTGTGGGGCTGGGGAGATAGCTCAGTGGCATAAGTGCTTGTCTGGCAAATGGCAAGCTCAAGGTCCTGAGTCCAATCCCTGGTGCCAACAAACAAACAAACAAACAAACAAACAAATAAATAAATTTTTTTTTAAATTTAAAAAATGCAAATACATTCATTGTACATTACTTTTTTTTTTTTTTTTTTGTGCAGTACTGGGGATCAAATTCAGGACTTTGTGCTTGCCAGGCAGGTGCTTATTCCATTGAGCTGTATCCCCAGGCTAGTGTGCAGTACTTCTAATGGCAAAAGGTAAACCAAATATTTTATCTAACCATGTATAGCATTAATAAGCAAATGTTAGTATTGCTTTATGGTATAACTGCTGTTTTCAGTGGTGCTGAGAGATGGACCCCACTGTCCGGTGCATGCATGGTACACAGCCAGCTACACCCCAGACTCTTTATGCTAAACCTCTCACAGGCCAAGCAAAAGGCCAAATCTTTCTTGAAAGAATTTAAAAAACTAAATTAAATTGTTTTCAACTGTAAAGGAATGGGAACATAAATTAGCATAAGCAACAAAGAAATCAATACAGAGAACCATCAAAAAACAAACTAGAAATTCCATTTGACTCAGCTATTCCCTTTCCAGATATTGTCCCAAATGCATTAAAGACATAGTATTACCATGACACATGCATATCCCTGTTTATAGCAGCACAATTCATAACAGTTAAATAGTGAAGGTAGCCTACAGGTCTCCCAAGACAGGTGAATGGAAAAAGAAAATACAGTGATTACACATAAAGAATTACTACTCTGCCACAAAGAAGAATAAACTTCAGTAATTTGAAAGACAATGGATGCACCTTGAGGCCATAATGTTAAATGAAACAAATCAGACACACAAGCTTAAGTATCGCATGGCTTCTCATATGAGAAGCCCCAAATATAAATAAAGAGCAAAATAAAAGAAAGACAACAGGCAGTAAGGAGAGAGCTTGTGCCAATGGAAAGAGGACCAAGAGACAGAGGGAGGTGAGAAGAAAAGGAGGGAAAGGGGGTGAGAAAGAATTAAAAGTGCTACATACAAGCACTGACTCCACACAAGGAATGTTATATACGGTAATCATCAACTGATAAAACTAATAATTGGGGAAGAAAGGACCAGGATATTTGCAACCATGAGATTCTGAATTTAGGATATTATGTGTAAAAATCAGTAGCTGATCAAATACTACCTAAGGGGTAGGAGACCATCATGCTTTGCACGTGAGATTGACTTGAGGAATAGTAATGGACGAGGCCAAAGAGAGGAAGATAAATGAATATTAAGTAGATAAACTCCTCAACACATTCTAGAAGAATATTTCATTCTACTGGTGCAGAAAGAATACATAAAGTTATAGTTTCATGCTTTTACAAAAAATGAAGTCTGAGTTTGGAGAGGTACCTACTATCCTTCACTTAATACTTCAATGGTGCATTTTAAGAAAAACATTTTAAAGTTTAAAACCAATCAAATAACTAAGCAAAAAATTTTAAAAACAAAATCAATCATAATTCTCTTAAACTATATATACCTTAAAAATTAGCTACAGGAGGAAAATGTTAATGAGTGAAGACTAGGATTCTGAGATTTTCAAACCATTTATTGAGTATGTAAAATTGTTAGGGGCATAAACTTTGAACAGGACTCTTATTTCTTGGATTTGCAAGTAAATACAAAAATAAAAGAAACAGTATGTTTAGGGAAAAAACAACATCTAAAGTTTTAATAAATGCAGGAGAATATAGAAGCTGGTTAAGTACATCAATCAGTTTCTTTCTTAGGGCCAGCAAGATAGCTCAGCAAACTAAGTACCCACTTAGGCAAGCGCAGGAACCAGGGCTCAATCCTCTGTATCACATGCCACACTGACCCTGTCCCCAGGCACGCTGAGCTGGCAATGAGTACCAACCAGCACAGTGGCACACACCTGTGATCCCAGTGCTGGGGAGGTTAAAAACAGGAGGATCACTATGAGCCTGAGCTGTGTAGTGAGACCCTGCACCAAATACATAAATTTAAAAAATTTTCTTCATTTTTTATTTATCTTTCTATACATGCCAATGTGTTGACAATATGTTCAAATAAAAAAAGAAAATCAACAAAATACAACAGCACCACTACAAGCCCTCACATCCTTTCACTGACTCGACAAGTATACTGGACATCACTGAGCCCAGCAAGGGAACACAGCAAGGCTTCCAGTGATGCCCAGCACTAATGCTGAGGTGCACTGAGGACCAGGGGAGAGGAGGAGAGGGGCTAGCTCTGGACACTGCCAGGACACAGTCAAAGCTGCAAACAGAAATGCACAAGCAGGGCAGGGAGGCCCCTATGGGGAGGGGAGCACAGCATCAGCAGGCAGAGCACAGCTTCACAACCCAGAAGGAAAAGTGGTGAGCAGGACTTCACGGTGCCAGCAGAGGGATAGATCTGAGAGGAAACAGGTTTACAATATGGGCACATACCTGGATGATAGTACTTGCATAATTAAAGTGCACATTGCCCAATAAATATTACTTTCATCCCTCTTCACATAGGGATCTCTTGAAAAACTTACCTCTCTGCACGAATCACACCACTGTAGTAGGGGGGATCCCAAGGCATCAGTTCCTACAATGGAATAATTCACTGTCATGAAAGCTACTGAGTGTTTCGTGATTTTAGCAGTATCTCAGCCAGCTTATAAAAACTAACCTAAAATTAACACTGTGTAACAAGCTGCCTAGAAGACACAAACCAGTTGTTAATGGAAGCTAGAGAAATTCTATAAAAATCCTGAAAACTCATGGCCTGGCAGATACTCTGTAGTCAATGGGTAGAAGTATATATGAACAAGGCATAACTCTAGCTATGAAGAGCATGCAAATGTTGTTTTTTTTTTTTTGTAAATGTTGTTGTAAAATGAAAATCAACAGAAGCCAACATTAATGGATGTAGTTAGTCATAATGATGTTTACCCAAATGAAATCCACGTATTAATGCAGAAAACATAGGTATGATTATAGCATTAAAGTTAAGATTAGGATTCCTTTTTTAAATTAAGCAGGAAGCTTAGGATATATTTTCAAAAATGAAAGCAACAATTTAAAATATAACTAAGGTAGAATTAACTCTAATCCTGGCAAAGAAAATTCATCTTAGATAAGCAATGTGATAATGTTTCTGATGACTAGCACAAAATACTAAAAGTAAGGCAGCTTGAATGTCTGAGTGAAGCATCCTCCTCACAAAGTGTGCATTTTAAAAAATACAACCGAGAAGCCACG